>QXVX01006076.1:1641-119704 GCA_013436065.1 Halocynthia aurantium
AATGGTTTGAAGACCTGCAAATGGAAAACAGTACAGTTCGTCATATAGAGATATATACATACTTTCAAGTAGGCCGTTGAATCTTTCGTTGAACTCACCCATCCAAAATTCCCCCTCTGGGATTCCGAAGCCACGTTCGTAGTAATTCCAAGATCTATAAAAATCCACGCTACCATCTACTCTCCTCTGAATCACCTACCAGAAAAATATTGAATACAAATACAATATGTTCCTGTATGTTTATGTTTCTACATTAGTAACACAAAAGGTTGTGCAGTGTTAAGTTAGTAGGAACTCGAAAATAGAATGATGTAAATGAATATCAAGAACGCCAAGAACAGCCTACAGAACATTAGCAAAGTTCCAATGTTATATAGTGCCAGAAAAAGTTTGCAGACAACTTGCTAGAAAAGGTAACTTTCTAGAAAAGGTAAAAACTTATATTATTATGTAGCAATGCAGTAGTGTATGTACGTAGTAGGCTACTTACCGTCCACCCTCCTGCATCTGTATGTTGGTCGCAGTACACCTGTATCCCTTCTGGATAGACTTCCGGATAGATTGTCATAATTCCATGCGTGTCGTGCCACGGTACTGCGTAGTAGCAGTCTTTGATCAAACTTTGCTTGATAACTATTAAGATGGGATGTATACAATGTGAGATGCTTACCAAAGATTATGTATTAAGAATATTTCTCTGGAAACACTTCAAGGAATCAAAGATAAACCGATATTATATCGCCAACGTCATCGTTCTATATATGACGTACATGTTCCTAGAAAGACTGTGTTTGCTGCCAAGTTATTCCACTGCATGCTTTTTTCTGTAGATGGGTACTTATTCTTAAGATTTTCGAAATTGTTTCCCCAATTTAAAATTGTCATCTAGTTATATTTCACTATAAAATTCGAACAACACCAACCTTCAGCTTTGTCCGTCAGTGCTCTGTTGATACCTGTAATTAGAAAACAATTAGTTAGTTATCGACCACTGGAGAACATAGCTTTATCCTGGTCATATATATAGCTTAAATAAATAAAGAGTAGGTCATGCATGGTTCTGTGTGTGTGTTTGTCCAGGGCTATTTATCATATCATATTCACCAGGAAGCATAATTGTACATAGAAGCCTATGTTCCCCTCTGAGGTTATAATAGGGCTATTTGATTTTATCCGAGTGATGAGCCAAAAAGTGATTACTTACTTGATAAATCTTGCTCCACTTGGATAATCTGTGAAGGAAACAAATCGAACGATCAGATTTATTAAATGATACTGTAGCGTCTTATGTTAATTTTACTCCCCATAATACAGCACAAAGGCATCCGAAACACTCTACAGATATACTTTATATTAGGTTTATATACGTTGCATATACAGAGTATTTAGAAGGATTATCGTTCGGCATTGATGACAAAAAGACCGGAATCCTAAACCCTCCAATACTCTACTATACTGTACTGTATTGCCTATAAGTATTACACAAGTTTAGCATTGCTTTTTCGCATTTTTGTGCAGATTCTTCAAGACATGTTTGTTATATCATCATAACTACGAGAATCCAAAAATTAGTGAGTCTAGAACAATATGCATCTACTTACCCTTATATACAAGTATACACAGCCTACTAACGCAACTATTCCAAGAACGAGTGCCAAGAAGATGCTGCTGCGAGAAAATTTACCTGAATAAGAAAAAGTAATATCGATTCGAAATCGGAACAAAACCGCCCCGCCCACGAACTCACAGCCTTGCTATAGGCAAATATGATTGTATCAAACATTTTATCACCTTTTTTCTCGTTTGACTTGTCGGTACTGATTTGATGCAGTTGAGATGCGCCCCTGTATTTCCTCATTTGAGCTGACACCACGCTTCTTATTTTATTTTTGCCTGACACTTTGACTACGATAGGTATCCGTTTGCGTTGATTTCCGGTGATTGCGGGTTCCATTAGCCGTATCGGAGATTTTTCTTTTCCTAGTCCACTGAATTTAATATGATTCAACAAATATAAAAATATCATAATATCAAAGTACATTATAGAAGGGGTTTCAAGGATTATCTTTGCGAACCTGCCGTTCCTGAATTTATTATAACAAATTCTACTAAGATCTTGATTTTTTTATCCAAATAAATGCGAAGCTTATACCTATCCTCTTTAATATCTTCTTTACACGAGTCGGCCATATTGTCATAAGCAGCAAGTGAAGGCCCCGCTTTCGTCAACTGTCAGTGAGTTATCGACTTTACAATATTGTGATCGTAAATTGTTAATCGAATTTTGGATTGATTTTTAGTCTACCTGTAAATAACAAACGTAAATTCAAGTCATGTCCTGTCTGGCTAGTCGAGTCACCGGGTAATGGTAAGCTATGTACTGTACATTAGCGCAATCGAGTTTGTGATACTGCTGAGCAATATTTTATTATATGATTTCGGCATTATCAATAAAACCACACTTCACTTTCATATTACAGCTCAAACTGAAACAGAAACAATACTGTGTTTATCGGACAAGTCATATCAAAGAGATTCACAAAAGCAACACCCTGGGTATTGAAACTTACCCTTATCTAACCAAACGTGAACTGTTTTTTCTCTGAGACCAAACTACTGGACTAGCACCCTTACGAATTCCTTAACCCGCCTTCAGACGCTGTATTCCAGTTAGCAGTTTATTGAAAATTAAGTCGTTACACTGTACATTTGGCCATTGCAAGTAGTTACCTATTTAACGACTCAAACAGACATGTTAACTACCGACTAACCCAAAAACTGAGACACTACTAAGGGCCTATAAATTGATCGTACAACAGGAAAGCGATAGTGTGATTAACTAGTTAGCGGTCCGATTATAAATACGTCCTACCGATCCAATGCGCGGGTAATAAAGGGAAAATGAAGTCATTTCGCGTCATGAAGATAAAAAATATATATTACGTAATTTGTAATCCAGTTTACTACCTAATCAAATTGATTATCCACAATTTTCTGTTAGCTGGAAAACATCATGATGCTCGAAAAGTACCGACAATATTGTTTGATTAATAATTGCTTTCGATCACGAGAATTATCCAGTGATAGGCATGTCATGTGGAAACCCTTCTTTGGTTAGCATGTTAGCACAGTCAGTGTTTTCGTTAGTGACAATACGACATAATAGAGGGTTAATAAAGCAGGCTTACACAGGAGGACGTGTCACGATCCCACATCCACGTGTAAAATGTAAAGATCCGCGGTGCAACCCTTATTAAAATTCATAGAAACACGAAACCTGTTCTCGGCATCATCCAATCGAATGTATATTACTTCTCAGTTCAAAAAGCAGACGAATGATAGTTTAAACCTCTCCCGCAGACAACCACCACACCTCAGCACAGTTCATCGTATGTAAATTGAAATTGATCATTGTCTGTGCAATGCCATCGATCCAACGTTATTCGAAGAAGTCATCATTGATATATATTGAGGGAATCAGTTTCCATTTCAAGCAATTTTGGTGAATACTACGTAATACAGTATATTGTTTCGTGTCATCATTCTATAATAGATTAGTGGTTCTATTTTAATGTATTTTTTTATCTATATTTGTCTGTTATGCAATTACATACGGTGTAATAATATCCTGGATTTCTATTTTTATAGCATGAAAACACCTGTACGCGACAAGCAAACAGAACTTTAAATATCAAATAGACATTAGTTGGACTAATATTACGGTTCAAAGTTCATTATCAAGATATCATCGATGATAGCCTAAGAATATATCATCGACCGACATGGCTGATTACTTTATTTATTAAAATATTGTACGGTACATCAATTATGACGGATATGTATCAAGTCAGAATTCATAATCATAGGAAGTACTGCCTATTCATAAATATGTTATGTATGCGTGATCAAGGAAGTGTTAATCATGCGGCGTACACAGAAGTTTTGCTTGCACAATGTCTTATTTCACCAAGAATTGTATTACTGCAAGAATATTATTGTGTACTCCTATTGTACTGAACTGATTCGAATCAGGATATTTGTTGCAATATGGAATCCTATGTCGAGTAACAAAAAATCAGCTACTTCGAATATACGTAAAGTTTAGATAAGCATTGACCGAAGTGGAGGAAAATCTCGACCATGTTTTGGGTTCATATATTACTGTTTTGTTGTTATGCTATTGATGCGTTTGGTTTTAATATCGAGACTCGACAATTCAGTACGCTTTCTCATAGAGAAATACAAAATGGATCTTGGTTTGGACATAAAATAGTAGCCTTTCCACGTCCGTAAGTACTTCTATATTTTGAACTTAAATGACTGACTACCTTTTTGACCGGTTCACAACATTGATTCAAAGTAATGGAGTCGTCGAGCTTTATGTGGGTGCGCCCCGTTTTAAACGAACCGTGGATTTGGCCAATGGAACCTTAAAGCCCGACGGCGCAATCTACAAATGCATACTAACTTCGCTAAACGCAAATTCAATGAATTGTACAAGTCAGCTAATCGGTAAGATGGAAGAGAGCTTGTTATGTATTGGCATAAATTTAGAATTAAACTCAGAGGAATCGTGCTAAGGAGAAATGGCATGGCTCCCCTGTTCAAAGATGCAGTATAGTAATAGGATATAACAAGAAACCTCGTGGAATGTAAAATATTTTTAACAGAGCAACAAGCAGCAATGGGAATATCGCTGACTGGTGCACGTAATTCCTCCGTTGTGGTAAGTGGGACTATTTAAATCAGTTTTTATCAAATCTGTAATGCTAATCTTCTGGAAGAAACGTATTATAGTATAGATCGCCTACTCCAAACGCTACCACATTATAGACTTTTTGAGACAAAGAAACGCATTCATCTAGTGACGTAACTCCAGGAATTTAAGAAATATCAATCAATATCTGAAAACGACTCAGTATAGTAGTAGAGTGTTAATATATAAATAGATTTTAAGACTCGCCAAAATAAAACCCAGGACTTAGTAAATGACCAACCGTTTACACAAAACGAGAATCTCTGGGAAATCTACCCGCTGTTTGAGAAAGTAAATGTTAAACAAAGAATTATAATTGATTTCTTGCAGGCTTGTGGCACTCAGTGGTCCTATTCTTGTAAAAATGCCAAACTACCAGAGCGAATGGTGGGAGTCTGTTACGAGTTCAACGGCGAGAGATTCTCGCAATCTGCACCGAGGAAATTGCCATCGCCTTGCATAACTGGTATATGGATGTAAACTATATAATAGACCAAGCCACCCCATGCTTACAAACTCTCCTAATTTGTCCATAGCTTTCAGAGAATAGTCATTATTTTGAGATATACTTATCTTTCTGGTAATTACACTGCAGCTGAATTATGGAATTAGTTGCTCGCCATTTTATTTTTTAACTCAACATATATAACTGTAATGATGGAGATTTTGATACATATTATAACTTTATAGTTCTATGTATATTTATATGAATGGCTGAAAACTGACGAGTGCAGTATATTCAAAACATACCCAAATTGCTTTTAGACTGCCCTGGAGGCATAGACATTATGTTTCTACTCGACGGCTCGGGTAGCGTTTACGCGGAGGATTTTCTGATTGCTAAAAAATGGTTGGTCGATGTGATGGAGGGATTCAGGTGAAAAATATGAGTAAACCATCCCACCTATAGCTTCCCACCTACTGTACAGAGTTTAATTGAAATGTTATTCAAAGGGATGGCATTGAAACCGGTGAAGTAAATGTTGGAATGATTCAGTATAGCGGCACTACTACGAGTGATTATTGCGACGATGGGGTGCTGACAAGACTTTTGTCGGTGCGTCAAGCCATAATAATTTGTACCTTCATTACTCGTGATTATTAATGCGCCAAAGACACGATTTTTCAGAACCATAGTATAAAAATATAGTTTATTAAAATTTTCTTGCATTGTATGAACCAATTGAATTGGAACTCATCTTCCGTTTCTTTGCAAGTAAAGACAATGTATTGGTTTGTGTTTCTCTTGCATAAATAGTACGAACTGCGACTTGGAAGTTACAACCTTACCTATGCGAGCGAAAGAGTGAGGAATGCATCTCATCTACAAAAGTGTACGCTCACCGGAGATGCTATAAACGCAACGGTGGAGGAATTTCTCGAGCGAGGTCGTATTCAAAACGCAGCCGTAATGATCGTAATCACAGATGGGAGGTCATATGACAACGTCACAGGGCCATCTGACCTAGCAAAGAAGAACGGTAAGTTTAAATACAACTAACTTATCCTTAAGTGTTGGCTGTGAGGTCGTGTCCAGGCCGCGGAACAACAAATTACACATATAAAATTTGCTTGCATATACGGAAATAATATAGGAAACTATAATTGATATCACCAACAGACAGTGACAGTAATTCAAATAGGATTACCGTACAAATGAATCTCAAAAGTTACATGAAATAAATTTAAAATCTAAAATGCAGCAATTGGATTGAAAAATGTATAGTTTTTTGTTAAGTTAATTTGCTTTTTTCATTTTATTTTAGGACTTATTCAAATTCGATTATTCGAACCAATTCCTGGATTTATTCCAGATCTATTGTATCTTATGGTTACCAGTTACCAGTTACCAGTACAGTCGCAGTAATTTAAATAGTTTATACCGGTACTTTGTGTCATTGTAGTTAGGAGGGATTTTCCTGCACACGTTTAGTCCACAAATGAAATACAGAATATACAAATGTGAGGCCGACAAAGGCTTGGGAACCATTGAATTGAATAACATTGTCAAAATTACAACGTTATCACAAGGGGCATAGCTGTAACGCTGAAGATGCAATGTTTAACCAGGTTTTAAGCTTCAAATATCGGGTAAGAGTTGAAGGTTTCACCGAAATAACTGTATGTATGATTTATTGAATGGACAACGCAGGAATTAGCGTGATCGCAGTAGGTGTCGGTTCGGAATTCGATCGCAATGAACTGGAGATAATCGCTGACAACAACCGGAGCATTTTTACTGTCAGCAACTATTCAAACCTGATTACAATTATGATTGGACTGCAAGATGCAATACGGAATGCGGGTTCAACAAATTTAGAAGGTAACGCCTGTGAATTTGTATTTACCTCTAAAGACAATTATAGTCAGCTATTTCAACTGCAGTTAGGAATAACGCACTTTTCGTTTTAAGGGTCGCAGACTAATAGCTCATCAAATTTGACGCAGTGCATTATGGGATTTTCGGCATATAACTCCAAGGTAACACGAGTGAACAATTTTTGGAGGATATAAATTTCCAGCTAGTTATTTGCACTGAATAAAAGATTATTAGAGAGTTCAAACTCACGACTAAGTATTACTACCATTTTACTCGAAAGGGAGACGACCTGCATTTTGGTGCGGTAGGCGCATATGACAACAAAGGCACTGTGATCTCGAAGCCACAGAAAAATGGCGACGTCTACCAAGCGTATGATGAGGATGTGATAGAAAACATACTGAAGTCGAAAGCTACAGACTCCTATCTCGGTATTATTAACACGAGGATTAAAAATAAGATATACTGTACATAGCGTATACGACTTTTGGATATTCCCGTGAAGGCGACATAAAAATAAAATATTGTCAGCCTTTCATCATAACAATCTTTTAAATTTCTACCACAACACTTGCTTTTCTTGCTGTTTAATCACAAACGAAATGTACTGTCATGTATTAGATTTCATATCTATGAATGCAAGAACAAATCAAATCTCAGAACAAATTCTTTGAATGTCCACTTTTGTGGTATACTGTTTATAGGCTGAGTAGTACTTCTCTGAATTAGTGCTTTTTCAGGGTACTCCATTACCAGCGGTTACTTCACCGGAGGGAACATAGAGTGGATGGTCACAGGAATCCCGAGATATAACGGATATAACGGAGCTGTACTATTGTATCAGCATGGTGCTAAAGTGACTCGTGAGTGGAAGTACAGTTTACTAGTTTTTGAATTCACTAAGATCTGGAATGGCCATATGGGAAATTTCCCTTGGATTGGGACCTATGGGTGAAAATGGGATGCTGAACGGGATAATTCTTATCAATTTCGAAATCGACCATTTCAATTGAGGGTTTACTAGCAAGATATAGAATAATTGGCTAATGTCGTTCAATCACAGCCGTGCAAAACCATCGACTGCTTGCAAGTCCTAAGATTCTCGGCGCCAGGCAAATTGGATCCTATTTCGGCCACAGCACATGTGCTGTGGATTTGAACAAGGATGGCGCAGATGATCTTTTAGTCGGAGCCCCATTAAATTCACGTGATCCGTCGAAAAGCTCGTACGATGAGGGATGCGTTTTTGGATACATGGGGAACGCCTCGGATACCGCTATTACTTTCGATGTAAGAATCACGTATAAAAAGCTATTCACCAAAGCCTCGTCTGTTTTTGAATTATAACCTTTTTAAATTACAGAAGCCCGATTTTTCGTTGCATGGCACAACTGCAGCTTCGCGTTTCGGAATGATTATAGTAAACGCCGGTGACCTTGATCGAGATGGCTTCAACGACATAGCCATTGGTAACTTCAATTTTGCCGTATGAAACAGAGTTTATACTTCACAGTACTTCACAGTACTTCACAGTAACAAATGGTTTAGGGCCGCGTTCCATCACTATTTCAAATACATTTACTAATTAAGTTTTTCATTTTTAAATCTTAAATTTAACTTGTAAAAAGTGAAAGAAATTCTTCAATTAAATCTTGATGATACGAATAGAATCTGGCCGTCTGAACTATTCACTGATAAGACAAATCAACCAGTACGGCCTAAAAGCAATTCTGTAATAGGTTAGAATTCAAAAATCACAAGGGCAGCGTTCCCACTGCACCGCTGGTTTAAATCCAGTCAAAATCCATTACAACATACAAATATAACACTATAAATTACGATTATATGTTCTGACACCCAAAGTAAATTTTGCACAGGTGCACCAATGACCAACGGTTTGAAAGGAGAGGTATATATTTACTACGGTGATCACAGTGGAGTACGTAGCGTGTTTCAGGTGAATTATTTTTAAATTTGTCTTAAGCTGGTGACTACCATGGAACTCTTGTCGGGTCTTCAGTAAATGTTATTTTCACGCTGTTGTCCGGGTACTTTGGGTAGGTTAGGGTAACATAGGTTATTCTAGGATATGTTAGTTCAGAGTGAGTAGGGGTAGGATTGATGCTAACTATTTTTAGGCTTCAAATTGCCTGCTCACAATGTAAACATTTTCTCTACAATCGTCTACCGTACATAAGGGAATGCATGGACAATTAAATGTCATACATCTAGTACCGGATACAATTTAACTATTGTTGTGCACCACTCTTATTCAGAAAATAGCTCCGAAGAGCGTTGGAATTTCGCCTCAGTATTTCGGAACATCGATTGCTGTTGTCAGCGACCGTTCAGTAACCAACATCCCTACTATCTACGCAACGTCCCCGGGTATTCAGAGCATTGTAGTGCTTCAGTAAGTAAATCCATAAGTGATATTTCGACCAATTGCTTAAGAAAATGGTATTAAAAATTTGTTCAGGGCTCGACCGGTAGTACGACTGGTTTCTAGTCTCACTGTAAAATCAGTATTCGATGAATCGACGGAATCGTTTGACGTATTGGATTGCTCCAGACTACAGAGTATTAATCTACCTTGTCTTCGCATAACCGTATGCTTGCGGGCAATATGGAACGACTTGACGCAGATGAGGGATGACGGAATTATTGGTAATTCATAAATTGAAAGTAGACAATAGGTTAAATGAAGGTAAACCAGCAAACAGTAAGTCTTATCATTCCATATATAACAATATGCCAAGACATAACAAACCTTCCTTGCCACATAAAAAAAAAAGTTCTCTTATCCTTCCATGTATAACAATATGCCAATACATAACAAACCTTCCTTGCCACATAAAAAAAAACAGTTCATTTTCACCCAATGTGCTATCCACCTATTTTCTAATCAAGTATCTATTGTCTATTCTCTGGTCCATCCTCTTTCCCATTACATTTTGGATTTGACACTGAACTAGTGTAGTAATCAGACATAGCCTGTTGCATATATACATACTTAACCACTTCCCAACTGTCCTATTCATTTCAGAAATACAATACAGACTAATTCTTGATAGTGGACGACTAGCTTATGAAGAAAAAAGGATGCAGTTTAAAACAAATGACACAAAACGATATGATGTCAATTTTCTCCAACTTCAAGTTTCAACAACAGAAATGTGTTACCATTACAGTGCTACTCTGAAGGTGCTGACTATACTAGAGTACTGTCTGAGCAATAAGAAACTCTTAAAGCAATTCTAGATGAACATTTATATTCTACATATGAACCTATCATGTGTAGCTAGAAAGTAGGATAAAAATATGGTTATAAAGTTCTATGTTATGACAAAGATTTTTAAATCAGAGTTCCACCTATGTACTGTAAGGATTCATACAAGTTCCCTGCTGTACTGTACTGATCTGAAAACATTTTTTTCAGCCTGGCATTCTGCAACAGAGTACAGCAGTTGATTTCACACAAGCAATGAAAGTTTTACTGGTATTGCAAATGAGCGATCGCCAGCAAAGGCAGACAATGTCCCCTGTTTTTCAAGAGGAGGTTACAAAACGTGAACAAGAAATACATTTTGCTAGGGGATGCTCCACAACAGGAGAATGCAGCAGCGATTTAAAACTGCTTGCTAGTATGACGTAAGAATCCTATATGACATCTGGTACTAATTAAAGAAGATAGCAGCAAAAGACATAAACTAGGAGGGTAATATTTGGCCCGCAATTATTCTGGATTAGAGTCTTCTCACAATGCTGAAATCTTGCTCATAAAATCCTAGTATTTAATTTCAATAAATCTTTTAATACAGAGCCGAAGATCCAATCGAAATAGAAGCAGCAGGTGATGTAATAGGAGTGAATGTGGTATTGAGCAATATTGGAGATCCTGCTTTTTTCACAAAGATCCATGTAGAGCAATGCAATGTTTACATCGTCAAGGTTCGAATAGGACTGTACCATTATAGAGCGAATTTAAATTTCATTCTGTGTGATGTTCATGTTGAATATGATGACATTATTATGTTTGCTTAGGTTGAAAGTGTTTGTGGTTACCTGGAGAACAACCGCAATACTATTACTTACAGATCCGAAAAATTTGGATCAATCTTCCTTCCATCACTTGATGTAAGTAACAATGATACCGTAGTATATTTTTGAATGGTTATCTTCACACATATTATATGTTTTCATTATTTTTGTGTTTTCAGTGTTCCTTGAAGATTTTCTTTGGCATTTCACATTTAACACAATATGCAAACGTGACAAGTTTTCATATGAAATTAACCACGTATTCCCAGTAAGTGTTATCTGTATAATGAAATATAATTATAATATACAAACACTCATTGACAGACAACCGATGCGACTTCGATCATCATTGTATTGTAATATTGTAAAGTAGAAGTGATTTCAATGAACAATTTTTTCAAGATTTGAAAAACAAACGATAAGAAAGATCATTAAATAAACAGATTAAAGATCTAAAACTGACTTACGTCCAAATTGATTCAGGACCCGTCAAAAGGTAATGGGGTTGCTAGTCGATAAGTGGTTGTATATGTGATATGTTGTAATTACGTATATGGGATATGTTGTAATTACATCACTGATTTTGCTTGAAAGTCTAAGCAATAAATCAGTTGCAGCAGACAAAAACCCTCAAGATAACATTGTTGAGTTCAGAAGAAATGTGGTGTACAGAAATATCATCCAAATATTGAGGTGAGACTTAACAGTTTATATTAAAATCTTTAGAAAAGAAGGATGCTATATAAGTACTGTCTATTCATGGTTGCTTATATTCTGATGTAGTGAGAATAAGTTTGAATTTCAATGTTATGCTCATATTATGTCACAGCACAGCAATTCCGAGCAGGTTGGACTACTGGCGCAACGTCACTGAAGGCACCACAATTTCATCATTATCTGAAAAAGACCTGTTTGCAGGTGAAGACGGCTCGATTGAGAATTCTTACAAGGTGATGTAGGATATGGATCACTATTATCAATAAATAAATTCAATGGTGAAAGTAAAATCCTGCCTGATAATAATAATTAAAAGCAAGTCACTCCATTTATTAACAACGTTGATAACAGGGTTCAGACTCACGGATCTATGTTCATACCTCCCTTTTAATTGGTAGTAAAGTAAAGTAGTAAAGATGATTCTTTAAAGACTTTATAAATTGTATGATCGCCATACATAAACCACTGACATACTGACTATAAAGTACTGTACTTTCAGATCATAAACGCTGGCCCATTTCCACTGTCACACGCTGAACTGAAATTAAAATGGCCTGCATTCATTACTGCTGAAAATCGACCAGTCTTGTACTTGTATGAATTCTCATGTGAGGTATGTCATTCACATTCACAGAGGCCCCTACACTTTCTTTTACATTTACTTTATATGTTTCTTCAGCCTTCATCACTATGTGTATGCAACAGAACTCAAATGTGCAATAATATCAATCCTTGGAAATTACGTTACACTGAAAATCAAACAACATCTCAAATAATGACTGCAGCAAGATGCGATAATGGAAGCTGCAATGCTGAAGAAAACAATTACGTTAATGTTTCTCTCCCGAACAGAGCACTCTTTACCAGATCGGAGATCGTAAGTTATTCGATGCATAAGTCTACAAAACTAAAGGGAAATAATATATCTGTAGTTCCAAGTTTTCATCATCACCATTTGAATATTTGAAAAAGAAATATTAAAAAGAGAACAACTTTTTGAATTGCCTATTCAGATTTGCAATGATGTAAATGGTGGATACAAGTGTTCAGAGATTGATTGTGTCTTCGAGAATTTTCAACCCCAGATAATCACTGTCACTGCAAAATTCAAGATGTGGATTCCAACATTTACTATTAAAAAGGTTATTGAATCCCTTTCTCTAATAGTTTCAGCATTTTCTTCTTTTGCTGAGAAAGGATTATAATCATTTATTCCTTTCTTATGCAGGGAATCACTACCATGTATATAGGAAGTGTGCTAGCCTATAGCACATCAAAGTCACCTGTCTTCCCACAAACTATGTACAGATCACTAGTAAGTACATGTATTCTTCACTTAACGACCATATCCCATTCAAAGACCTGGTCGTCAAGTAAATTATTTGGATAACGACCAGGATCCCCTCCTGTGACCTGAAAATATCTTTAGATATTGTTTTACTTTCACCAGATTGGTGATGGGCTCTTATTGGTATATATTGAGATTTTTACTTCTTCTCGGAAGTTACAGGGGTACTGACTAGAATTCAATCTCCTCTGGACCCCATGGAAAATTTGGTATAGATCCCTTGAGAAATGGCAACATTGCTTCAAGATAAACAGACAACCAATCCTTTGCACTTATATATCTATTTTCCATGTTTTCTATGCACAATAATCTATGTAAGTCACGCTGCCTACTGAGTACAACACACCACATATACTAGATTTTCTCATGAGAGATAATCTTGTAATAAATAAATAAATTAAATAGAATAGAACTTATGCATTGCTAATATATTCTTAATGATTTTAGGCAATAACTGCAACCACACAGTACACATCTCCAGAAACCTTGATACCCGTTGTACCGGAGCAATTGAATATTACTGTGGTTCTCATTGGAATGGGAATCGGATTATTAATTTTAGCATTACTCGTCTTGATTTGCTGTATGGTGAGTATTCAACATTATCCAAGTGAAGTTGTATTCAACCGATGACTTTCAAATCTCTAATAAGAGTGTTTTTCTATCTGTGCATAGTGTGGATTTTTTAAAAGTAAATACAAACTGATGAAAGAAGAAGCTCTCGAGTGGAATGATGTTGCTCAATACGTGAATAAAAAAGTCGTGTTCGAGGAAGGCGAGGATATTATTATCGCAGAGCATACAGCTGATGAAAAAATCCCTAATGCTGACACACATGCTGGACTGAGTATATTGAAACTTTAAAGTAGTATTGTAAAGTAATCTAGTGTAAGGATTGTCTATTGGGACATCTCGTTGAGGAAAGATTTTGCGAATATCATAATTCTTTATCAACCATCCACCAGTCACAATAATACACTGTTATCTGTAATGTCATTGTAGATATGTGTTTTCCAGGTAGTTCAGGGAAAATTCATCATCTGTGTTTTCATTTATCTTATCACTGAATACTTGGAACTGCAATCAATTTTCCAGCTAAATATTTATTGCACAGGCAAAGTGGAAAGCATGAGTGCGGAAAAAAATGCCTACTTGGAGACAACAAAACAATTGAAAAAGCGATTATCCCAAACAGGAATGATCGGGTATAGAAAAGAGTATTTCGAGAAAACAAGCAAGCCCTGGGTTGATTCCGAGCTCAGTACCGTTGCCGGGGGAGACATTGAAAAACACTTGCATGTTGAAAATACATCGCCACTATGTTATGGAAGGTATACCCCAGGAAAAGGAGTGGATGATGAAGATTATCAAGAAGACTACTACAGTACCCCAACTAAGCTCAGACTGGGGAATGGTAGCAGGAAGATTGAAAGATCAAACTCCAGGAATGCACAACCATCCGTGGTAAAATCAAGTGATGAAACTAATGAAGACATCTACCTTGTGATGACACCAGTTATAGAAGAAAGGAAGGTAACAAATTCAACTATTGAAAATCATACCATAGAAGCCGGAAACCCGGAAGAAATCTACGATTCACCACGTCGTCCGATACCACCTGCCAGGAAAACGAGCAAGTTAACAACCAATGTGGTATATGATATTCCACAACCCCGTAAAGTTTTTCCTAATCGTCCTGTGCAAAAGGGGAGTCGTGTTTCTGTCATGCCGGAGGAGGTTTACGATTCTCCGGTGCCTTTCCGGCCAAAATACAGGCCGACACAACTTGCACTATCGAAGTCAAACTCTGATCTTATGAAAACGGAAAATTCTCAGTCCACTATCTCCGCTACTGCAGCCATAGTACAGAAAACTGTTAAAAAACCGAATAGCCTTACTGCAGAGCCCACAGTCCATTCACCACAAACTGAAGCCTTGTCCAAAAGATCTCTAAGTTACCGGTTAGCAACTGAAAATAATCCAGATGAAATTCAACAAATGAAAGTTGAAAAACATGAACAGGGGACTTCATTGACCGTTACCAACTCAGATCAAATGCGTTCACCGGACTACTCCTACGTTCTCACACACACTGAGGGTGGAAAAATGGTCAAGGGAACAGTCACCATTTCTGAACAGAGGAGCCTCAAAAAAAAGAATGAAAATGCTTAGCATTGAATATTATTGTGCTCGTGACAATGTGTGTTAACAATTTCCCTAAACAGAGTCATATATATATATTAGTAATGAAAAAAATGACGAGTTTTTATTTCAATATTTACAATACACAATAGTAAAATAAAATCGAAGCTGAGCTCATCGCATCCATGACCTCCTTCAACAATTATCTCCTGTTATATCTAGGTTGGTCTCGACTTCTATCATCATCATGCCTTCTGTCTCGATTCCGGTCATCCCTGGGTCGTCTTTCTCTTCTCTCCTCATAATGACTGGATCTTTTACGATCCGAGGAATGTGTGCTAGGTCTTACAATATCTCTCCTTAGATAAATGGATCAAAGTGAATTAGAAAGGGATGATTTTAACATATATAGCATGAAGTGCATTGACAGAAGTAATCTAGAATTACCTCCGCTCTGTCTCTGTGGGTTTTTCAGATATTTCACCCTTTTTTGAAAGAGACACTCCCTCCGATGATTCACTGGAAGGATGCTTCTTCTTTCTGTGTCTGCAGCCAATCATTTCAAGAAAATTTATGCAGTGAAGATTGGGTTTAAATATTTAAGTTTTCAGACAATTTTAAGAACAAACCTTTGATTTCTCGCAGCATCGTCTTCACTGGAGTCGGAAACCGGGCGTTCAACAGGTTTCATTTTCCTCTTTATCCTATGAAAGAGAAATTACTGATGTAAACTAATCATATGTGAAGGCTTTATTTTCATGTAATATTTATTATTTGTAATTTTACAATAAACGTAAGGCACATTCTCGGGTGTGATAATAAAGTCTTTTCCTCTCTTTAAGTTTAATCATGAACTTAAAAAGTTTTACCGCCCTTGATGTCAGTCTATCTTACTTGATATTCTTTGTTTGTTCCGATTTGCTGTGCTTCCTTTGTCTTTTATGTTGCTCCTCATCACTGGAAGAATCAGTAGATCTATGTTTTCTACCATGTTTCTTTCTTGCCATCTTCCTCCGTTTCGTTTCCTTCTCAGAATCACTAGAACTGCCATCTGAATCGGAAGGAGTTCCTTTTCTCTTCTTCCTAGAGTAATTGTAGATAAAACACGCTAGCTTTGATAGTTTAAAACACCACCAATCTTAAGTGAAAATATTAAACACATGTTTGTACGAGTTGGTGAAGTAGAATAGTAAAATATAAATTTACTTTTTCGACCGCTTGCTTACTTTTCCGCCGCCTTCCTTTTCCTTCTGATCCATACGATTCAACCTGAAGGCAATAAAATAATAGATCATTATGACGAAGACAGAAAGTCATTCAATAACATAAGTGATCTGATTTCTGATTAGACTTCATCTTGAATGTGGTAGTTTATTATGGAACAAGTTTAACATTTTCTACTACTGATATACTCGGTGCTTATTGCTACATAGTCGGTGTTATAAGAGATTTAAACAGCGCTATGTGACATATTCTATTGGTTCTTACATGTGTATTGAAAATGAGATGTACTTTGATTCATTCATTCATGAACGCTACAACCCCCCACTCCATATCTAGAAGCTTAAGGGGTGAAAGGTAGAGAATTAAAGGGAAGTATGTGAATACAAGAACACGAAAATATGCGCAGATAAGATACAACAACAGGATAATTGAGAAACAGATGATACCTTCTCAACAACTTCATCTTCTGTTTATCAGAGAGATTTTTCAGGAAGGCAATCTCAGGCTCCTCTTCATTCTCATCTTTAATGATTTTCTATAAAAACAATTAAAAAATCAACACATTTGTTCAAGCACAAGAAAACATTAATACATACATGTTTTGGATCTTTAGTATCAAAATGATGATTCATAATCTTTGGCTTTATTTTCAACCCTGAGGAAGACTGCATATCACCAGCGGTAGATTTGGGATCCATCATTGCAACGCTCGGGTCAAACGACGAGGTCCTGAAGACAGAAACAGTTATCTTTCTTGAGATGGTCTCATTGCTAGCAAAAATACTATCTACGCAAGTACATCACTAGTTCGATATCAATAAATACGAAGAAATCTGGATAGAGATAGAGAAGATTCTTACTTGTTATATAAAGGACATTCACGATCTGTATTCAAGTGACCCCATTGATGGCACTTGATGCAACGCACGTTCCGCACACAAACACCGAATGGTTGATCGTTGAGTGTCTGCGTGTTTTCTTTCATCCATCTGTAACATGTAAATGTATGATGTATGAGTACAGTACATTGATTGGATTGGTCTGGAAATACTTTTTTTAAATTAATACTGTCACTAACGTTTTTCAAAGTAGGTAGGGTACTCCAACAGAAAATACATACATAACATACACTCCGTGAGGAAATACATTCTCCATCACTCATAAAAGAAAATCATCGGGTGGAATAGATAAAAAAAATAATCGAACAAAAGAAAAAAGGCATAAGAATAAATTGTTGCAAATATTGAATGAAAATCCATTGGTATTTAAGAAAACAAATATTCTGAAATTTTTTGGAAGAAAAATACTCTCACAATTATGTATACATACTTTTCTCTGGGTGCATTCCTCTGCCATTCGAATTTGAATTCTTGAGTTTCCTCCATTTCATCTTTCTCTGGAATTAAAACAATAATTTATAGTGATAATTAATCCCAAAGAAACGTAAGTGTTACCCTAAATAAAATAACAAACTTTTTTCAAGTCCAGGTGGAGCATCGTACATGAAGCTAAGGCCAAGCTTTGCTTTGTTATCTCCCATCAATACCCTTGTCTCATGCATGTCTTGTTCTTTTTTATATTGATCCATCATTTCCTCTTGCTTTTTTTTTTCGTGTTCCAATTGCTGTTGCCTCATCCATACCTTGACAAATTCAGCAAATTTAGTAATGGAATTAATAGATAAGCATTACAATATTATCTGTGTGTATATGTGCTTTGGAAGCAAAGATACCGCGGGGAACTCATCAACTAAATTTTTCAGCGAAGATTTGATGAGCAATAAAAATGGCGGTAACAAAGCAAAACACTTACTCGTTTTATGTTGTCTCTTGAAGCAGGATGGAAATCCTTCTTACACATATAATTATTATACGACTTCCCCATCTTGAATCGAGTTTGACACGATCGCTTATAGTAAAAGTATTTCACAAACCTCCTAAAACAAATCTACTTCTACACTACCTGACTGACTGATACACTGATTAGTATTACGTCACTACATAGTCATATGACGTAACAGTGACATCTAGCGGTTGAATTTTTGTACTTCACCTAACGCGGTAAAATTAGCACATATGAGACGTAATACAATAACAAACATTCCCAGAAACTTGAAACTGGTGTACTCTTAAAGAGCCCTTCTGAGAACAAAGTCGAGGCAATATTTTATAAATATTTATTATTAGCTTGTTACCTGGTCAAAAATGGGGAGGTTTGAGACTTCTCATTGATTGAAAAATGAGACAATTCCGCCGCTCTCCAGGTTAAAATGAAATACTTACTTAAAATATTAAAAAAACTGAATAAATAGTATTATGTACGCACACGCTCTCACTTATCGGAGTCTCCAAACTGCCATGAAATAGGACAAAGCTCGTTTAACGAAACACCATACACGCTATATTACGGAATAGCACAAAGTGACGATTAAGCCCACGACCAAAAGACAAAGCGTACTCCCATTAATAGTTCAGTTTTCGCATTATCCCTTCTGTCTATGTTGCAGTATGTCAGGCATAGTTGCAGAACTGCCGTGAAAATGAATGGCATCAATGACGGATAGCGTGGGAGTGCAGCGGAATATGTGTCTTACAACCTTTGATTATAACATACGCCTTGAGTTCGTTATACAAATATGCTATTAGTAAATATTTAACAGATCCTATGTTGTATATTAAAAGCCGTATATTACAGATAGTATATTTATCGAGATGGTGAACGACATACAGCTGAATTCCACTTTACAGTATTGTATTCAGTCAGTATACAGTGGAAAATTTGTGTGTATGAAATTATCATTATTTACACCACAATTATGAGTGTTTATTATCATAAGTCAGTGCGGTTTTGGCAGTTGTGTGACTCTTTATAAGACACCTGTGTAGCCATTATAGAAACTTTGGCTAATGTGTAACATAACTGACTTTTGAATATTTTTACTGGCAAAACGTTGGCTAGAGCATACTAGAGACTGAAAGAAAAAAAATCAATACAGTCTTAAACGGATTTAAAAGAGTATTTTCTCCATGTTTGAAAAATGCGGATAAAATAGTGCAGTTAAGTTGCAGCGCCAAACTAGAAAGCGATCGATGTTTAATTGAATTTACAACGATACGTTTTGTCAACGTTTTATGGTGCAAATGATATGTGCCTATATTGATGGCAAATGCAATATTGGTCATATCAGCATTTTCGTATCCTTTATATATAGTTTTCGCTTTACGACTAACTTCCTGTAATTGATATGAGTCTATTGAAACCATTTAAGATTGGTTCATGCCTACACAGGCCGTGTTTTGCATTAAGTGCGGAGTGTTTGTAGCCTACTCTTGATCATTCTTACTGTATAATAGTGTAGTACTATATATGAGAGATAATAAAATTTACAGCATGGAGATACAGTGTGCCATGGTAATGCGCCTGGAACCTAAAAACTTCATACGACGATGGAACCGATGTAAATGGATTCTGGCTGTCAGTCTTGTGCTTACCGCAATCACGCTAGCGACTTTAATTCCAGGTAAGTTACTACTATATTTCCAAACCCACTGTCAAGTAATCTACCTGCTTTTAATTTTGCCCTAGGGTATGTCATGAACAGCTAATCTGATCAGGCTTTAGTTGCCGCATGTTGAGGCAATAAGGCTCATGTCAATATTATAACAACCGCATCACCCTTGGTATTGTCATCGTAGATTAAATTAGTAAGCTAGCATTGCTATAGGTGGCTCTGCAATATACATTGACTTTGAAGCAAAGAATTGAACAACCGGAGTTCGAAATGGGGATTACTTACCAGCGGGAGTACAGGTGAACAGAGGGCTCTCTCCGCCCCATCTCTTCTTCCATATAATTCTTAGGCATTACATTTCATGACATAAACCCATAGTGTAGGCCCCTGTACCTCGTCTGTACTTTTTCCTATCAAATAGAATGTGCCTGATACATGAACTAACGATTATCTCCAGGTATTGTTGGGCTGGCAGAGGGAAATCAATACAAAGACACACTGATTTATCTCGGGATCATGGCAGCCATATTCGCAGGCCTTTTCTTTACCTTCTGGTATATTTGTCAAATAGAAACAGGTGACGTAGAAGTCTTCGATAGAGATATTCATCAAAGGTGATTTCCATTATTTCCATGCTTTATTTTCGTGATTTGAAAGGAAGAGATTGTTTTTCACGACATTGCGATGTCACAGAGATAAAGGGACTGTTAAATTAAGAATCTAAGCGCACAATGCTCTATATTCTTTAATAGCTTTAATGTTGCTTGTGTCTCTATCATATGAGTGAGACATAACAATAAAATAAGCCTAGAGAGCCAAAATTACCATGATACTATACCTGGTTTTGATATTTCAATCGGGCATGGTATCGTAAATATATATTTGGTGTGTGTACCCAGCAGTCAAAACATAATTGTCAACAGTTCTCTTCCCTTTTGGCGCAATGACAGAATGCTAAATATTTCGGGTGCATGACTTAACACTAGCCTAGTACTATAAGCATCGTTTTGTTGTTCTTTTTTCAAGGTCTACTAAACGTCATGACGATCATGTTCATCACCGACCTAAATCTTTGAGATCCCCATTGACGAGCGAAAGTAGAGAGGAAAAATATCGAGAAATGCAAATGGAACGACAAATCCTAGTCTGACGTCCAATTCTATATTTTGTACAACAATTATTTTATCTTTATTATTTGTGTATCCAATCATGTGTTCCTTTCAATATGCAATCCGCAATGTTCGAATATCTAATTAGTGTTTTAATTACTTTTTTACTGTTACTGTACTATGAAACTAAGTGATAAGATATTATGTACTGTCAATGTTCACAGAGTACATACAGCCAATACATGGTTCAATATTTTTTGTATTGGAAACTAGATTCGACACTTAACAACTAGATTCGAGTCATACATAGTGCGAAAATTTACGAAGTAAAACGCAGATGCCGTAGCATTTGCTAGTTTGTTAATCCGCCTATGCGGTAACCAGTAACCCAGTAAGATATTCACTCTTAACTGGCATATGTGCTAATTTTAGCGTGATTGGATCATTAGAAGTTCATTTATGAGCGTTAGGTGAAGTTAAAATTTCTTACCGCTAGATGTCACTGTTGTATCATTTATAACCGTTGAGTGAAGTAGAAACTTTCAACCGCCAGATGGCTCTGCGCATTCGGAGTACGAACGGAATAAGTACGAAGTACGAGGGCACCATTGTATACAGATATTCCTGAGGATAAGCATATTCAAACCATACAACCTTGTGTGTTATACATATTATTTATTCCTCTCATTTTGAAATGTTCTTCATTACAAAGTTAGTAAGCCTTTTATTTGCTTCAACGAGAGCATGATTCTCTGCCATGAGATCTTGTATCTTGCCCATTGGATTCGTTTCACTTTCCTCATGCAAAGCCACAGTTTCTATCAGATGTTCTTCATCAATATCATCCCTCACTTCATGGCTTCCAATTCTGAAATACAGCACAGATGAGGTTAAAAATTCCAGGATAACTTTTACTGTTACCATGTAATAACCTGAATTGTTTTTCTATGATGCTTTGCGTAGAACCAACTTGACGACTCAATTTGGGAAAAACCTTGGATGGCTTTGTTGATGTTCCTACAAAGCCAGGAGAGGCTGTGATAAGTCTGGCATTTGATATTGCTCCGCTGCATTTGATAGTTCTCACGCATTGATGACTTAAAACGTCCCAGAACTATTGAAGTATAGGTAGAGGTAGGTAGTATACAAAATGCATACATATTCATCATAAGATTTGTATGTGATAAACTTCATGCCCGGTTTACATGAGAATTTTTGCTAAAAATGTGATAAAATTATAAATCGAATCAAATCACCTTTACTGAATTGTCTGCTGAACCGGAAACTATGAAGCTATCATCCATACTGCAAGTAAGACATGTTACTGGCTTGTTGTGTGCAGATATGATATTCTAGTGTCGAAAAAATAAAAATAACTTTATTTACGGTCGCGAAGAAACTTTGCATTTTGTTTTAAGTCACTTATAAAAAATGGCGGATAAGTAAAATAATAATGCCATTCTCATAACTTTCTTGCCAACTGTTGTTCTCCTGGTAAGGGAATTCCCTCGTTTATTACATTATAATTTACGTTAACTTTCTTCTCAGAACTTTTATTTAGTAAGTTTTTACGTTATTCCACGGAAAAAAGAAAATTATTCATTCGAATATTAGAATTTTTTCCATTCAATCTAAAAGTCTCAGCCTAAACAATTTGTTAAATAATTTTACATTCCTAAAATAGACCTTGATCACAGTGATGTGACCCACACAGGTAAACTTTGTTAAAAGAAAAAGTTCAGTAGTTACCGCACAACCAACCTGATCTTCAAGATTTGAATTTATTTCAGAATGTAATAACTCCTGATTCAATTGTTTTTCACAGCTGAGAAGATTGACCTGTTGCAAAATTGATAAAGCAGAATAATATGACTTTCCTAATCAACAAATCAGTCGTTGAACACTACTTTATCAATAATATCAAAAGTACAGTATGAAAGCAATTAAAGTAGTTCGCTTACTTGATGAATTGTGCCATCTGTGCAACCAGCAAATAAGAATGATTCACCGAAGCCAACAACAAAACAAGAAACACCTACAAAAGTGTATAATTGTAGATGAAATACTCAAATTCTTCCAATGTTTTAAAGATGTCAGAATTCTTTCAAAGTTACAGTATTGATTAATAAATTGTTGGTAATATCCATAGGAATGAGACTGATTTTTCTGTATTCTTGTGAGGTCATCACATTAATGTTCCATTCTATGTGTGCAAGTTGCCTCAGTAACATATAAATGAAAATTACCACAAGTTTTCCTCACCTGCTGAAAAGACTAATGTGACGATAGTTTGCTTTGTTGGAATGTCATGTATTCTCACTGTGTTGTCGAGAGAGGATGAATATAAGCGATATCTTGCACCGAATCTAACACTGGATACTGCCAGCACGTGACAGTTCCATGAATGATATGGCTCCCAAGCATCTTCATCAAACAAGTATACAGATATTTATATATGACAACTAAAATATTTCTATAATTGTGCATTTATATCAAAGAAGGTTTGCCATATTGAATAGTGATTCGTTAAATTCTGAAATAAATTTAGACTTTTATCCACACGGGAACAAAATAGTATTGGTAGATTTTCCCAAACAATACATCAGGTATTCACCATTTTTTTCACTAGTTTCCATATCCCATACATCTGACAGATCCCAGACCGATACAATACCATCTTCACCAGAAGAAGCTATATAGCTATTGTCGAAAGAAAACGACAGACATGTGATAGCTTGGTAATGCCTGTGAAACGAAACAGTCAATGATATATATGAATTTATATACAAACTAATGACATCAAAATTAACACCAAACTATGAGCACCTTGACAAGACAGCAAGCAATTCTCCACCAGCTAACTCCCATACCAAGAGCTTCTCAGCAACTCCAGCAGCAAGCATGCTGTTATCATTGCTCACACAAAGAGAACTAACCACACCTTCATAAGAATACAAGAACTTTTTAAAAATCCGCTTGTGAAATTTATAGGATGGCCTAGTATTGTGTAATGCAACCGAGTTAGATTTTAGGCCAAACAGCTGCCAGACATACCTGGAACAACCAGTTTTAATGGTTGTTGCTGTTTTCTGCATATTTCGTATACCTGAATTACAGATTTTTTAGGGATGGATGAAAGAATGTATTCGTCATCATATAGGCACAGAGTATTTGCTTGTGATGTTCCACCTGTATTATTATCAATCGGAAAGGAAAGAGTTATGCAACTACATAGAGCAAAAACAGCTTATGAAATGACCCAGTAAACTAATGGTCGATGTTAAACAGTATGTATTTAATATGCAAACGTCACCTTTGAAGCTTGTTATTGTTTGTCCGTTGTTAACATTATACGCGCTGATATTAAAATGTTGTCCAGTGTTTTCAGATATTAATAAAACTTCATACGTATCAACCATATTTCCGAACCAGGTAGACTGCAGCTTCTGCCAATTACCACACTACTATACCATCACTGCTGTTGGTAAACATGTGTTTGTGCAAAACGCAAAGGGCAAAGGGCAGATGCAATGAAGCATAAAGAATTTACGTCACGGCCGACCCGATAGATGTATTCGAGTTTTGAAATAGATTTTTTCGTGGTTAACCTAAATCAATCTACCCATTTTTTCAGTGAATGTTAGTTTATGTATTACGCTTCATTCGTACTAATTTTAGCGTGATTGGGTCAATTAGAAGTTCATTTAAAACGTTGATTGTACTTTGCCATCTAGCGGTTGAAAGTTTTTACTTCATTTAACGGTTATAAATGATCCAACATTGACATCTAGCGGCTGGAATCTTTTTACTTCAGACGGCAATTGGTCCGCAAGTTTTTAAGGGTTGTTCTACTGGTCCGAAGCATTTCGGATAAAGGGTAATCTATGCTAATACTGAACCCTGACGCTTCAATATAATTGAGGAACATATATCGGTATACAATTCTTGTTCGCGTCGCGACATGTTGTAGACTAGTGGTAAGATAAATTTGCCCATTTTTAAGATCCAGTCTGCTATTGTATGTTCTATGGTCGAGGAAAGAACGACATTCGTATACCCGAATAGTAGAAGAGATTACATTAACTGCCACGTCGGCAGGAAAATGTTACTGGAGGAAAATTATCCAGTTTCTGTAAAAACCGTCTATCGAAATGCGCGCCTCGCACCTTCCTTAATTTTCCTTCTTCGAGGTTACATTAACTGCCACGTCGGCAGGAAAATGATTATAAACAAGCTCCAATCAGACCTTCGAACCTTCGTTAATTTTCTCTCCTTTGTATTTTCAATAAAAAATCTCTAATTAGACTTTAGATCGAATCTTACCCATCTTGTCTGGTTTCATAATACAACTGCTCTTCTTTTTTCTTTTTAACTGTTATTACGCAAAATTGAATTGAAAAAAATGGTATAGCCTTTAAGTAAGCTGTCCTCATACGTTTAGTCTATATAGTTTGGTCGTTGAGCAGCTGGTTACATAGGTAGTTATACAACCAGGTTTCTGATTTGTTTTCTTATTATGAAGGATCTTGATTTTGTGACAGGTTATTGTTGCATTGTTTGTTTTCTTCCATTTTCGTTTTTTTGTTGCCGGGCCCGGCATTTAAGTTTCGTTGTTTTTTATGTTTTTTTGCGCTTATTGCGTTTTTTTACAGACTTTGCAGCAGGTCGATGAAATGGAGCTTGTAGAAGGCGACTACATCAGGTAAAATGAATATAAAATACATGTATACATAATATGCATTTCCCGAGTCAAGGAAATGGTAAAAATTATACTTCCATAAATATTTACCAACACATTTTAAAAGTTATCTATAGTTTAAGTAGCAGTAAGAGTTTTGTATTATATTTAAGGGATTGACCGAGAACTTTTGCGTCTAGTGAAGTGGCGAAAGTTTGAAGCAACAAGGAGACCACTCAATGGTAAAAACCTGTGAAATGTGACATGTCAACATTACATTACATTTCTAGTGTAATAAGTGACGTCAGCTAAAACAATTTTTTTTATCGCGGAAACAGTCCGTACAAGGTGAACCGGGCTGATGAAGATCGGCGTTAGCAGACATCGAACATCGAGGACTGTCAGAAGACTACAAACAGATAATCGTTTCCTACTATTTAAGCTG
Organism: Halocynthia aurantium; assembly: GCA_013436065.1. NCBI lineage: Eukaryota > Metazoa > Chordata > Ascidiacea > Stolidobranchia > Pyuridae > Halocynthia > Halocynthia aurantium. The sequence continues at coordinate 27,933 of QXVX01006076.1, forward strand.
AAATAAGTTAAGTTTGAAAGTGGGCTAATGTTGACGTATTTGTCAATGTTTTTAGACCTAGCATCCACATCCACGAGCAGATACCAGCAGAACAGGCATGAAGAACGCTGCGAAGGGTGCAGAAGTAAGTTGTGAGAGTTTCTCGAATTAAAAAATTTATTACAAGCTCAAATTATTTTCATTTTTCGAATATTAAGGAGCGTCGAAGCTTTTGCGACTTTAGAAGATGCAAAAGCTGTTACGGTCGAGGAGACTGCGCAACTGTATGAGTACATTTGTTATCGTATTATTTAAAAAATGCCTTGTTTACTCAACATATTTTGTCATTGCTATATCATTATGCAGGCACGGCCAGTACCAGGCTAGGACGGGGGTTGATGGAGAATATCAAGACGACAACTCGATGCCGAGAAGGGGAGAAGACTGCTGACAGATAATTATCATTTGATATTTTTTGGGCTGAAATTCATTTGTCAGGAAGTCGGCTAGTGTTGACGTCAATGTCAATGTTTTTAGATCTAGCATCCACATCCACGAGAAGATGATAACAGTGGAACAAGAATGAAGAACACTGCATAGGATGCAGAAGTGAGTTGCGAGAAATTTTCTCGAATTAAGTTACATCACAAGTTCAAATTATTTTCATTTTCCCAATATTAAGGAGCGTCGAAGCTTTTGCGCCGACTTCAGAAGATGCAGAAGCTTGAACCGTTGCGGAGACTACGCCATGGTATGCAGACGTTCGTTCGTACTGTAGAATTTTAATTGCATTCTTAATGTTGTTTATTTACTAGAACTAGACTAAAATATCAATATATTATTTTTTAGATCTGAAATCAACCACGACGCACAGGTATGTCGGCCATATGAAATGTGTTGACTGAGTGGGTAACTTATCCTATTAACATATTTCCCACACTATGGGATGTTTGCCTATGGGTCTATGTAAAGTTGTAAACCATCTAAAATTAGAGCAGTCCATTTCAAATCCTAATCTTCATAAAAATTAATGAAAATGTTAATGTTGTCTAATATTGGACTTTTATGTATGCTACCTTCCTTTTAGTAAACATATACTTGAAAGGATTTGGTTTAAGTCCATGTCGGGCGCTTGTTTAAAACATTCGTCGCGAAATTACTCCAATGAGGGGCTTTGTTCATAAGCAACCTTATTATACGCTGATTTTATCGTATACATTCAATCATATTATTGTAATACACAGCAGCTCAGACGTAGAACGTCGTGGAATCGGAAAGCAGGAAGACGAGAGACATCGGGATAAGGATAAGTTGATGAGTATTTCATATTTTTATTTTTATTCTGGGACCTTAATACTGAATACTGGGAAGCGTATTATTATTAGGAAGCTCCGCAGGTGCACATGTGGAGCTTCATTAACCGCAACTAATTTCAATTTCCAAAGTGATTTTTATTGAATTTATATGCATAAATTATCTTGTCTGGCTTGTTTCGCATGTCGCAACGTATTGTAAACTAAAAATATTTCACGCGCCCGGCCGGCCGGCCGAAACAGTTACGCCCCGTTAATGCAAACTGCATCGGCAGTTATTCAATAGTTATACAGTGTAGACAGTTCCAAAGGCGCTAGTGGTTGTATGCTGACATCAACGGTTGAGGATCCACCCTCTGGTGGTTGTATGCTGACATCGGTTGATGAATGGTTGTATGAATGCATCGGTTCCATACACGCCCCTTTACATGCTGGCGAGGGTTAAAGACGCCCCTTCCAGTGGTTGCATGCTGACATTGGTTGGAAACACGCCCTCTAGTGGTTCTATGTTGACATCATCGTGTGAGGACACACCCTCTAGTGGTGTTTATATATTATGGCATGTAAGTACAATGCAATTACTAGGCCTAGCTTGCAATTATATTCGAAATGTCTTTTCCTCACTGCAGTGACTGCCTGTCTAATTGCGTGAGGGTTTATTCTTTAATAAACCCATTACGAAGGGTGACACCTTGCCGTGGTGTAATGGCTTGGAACTAAGATCACCCGACAGGCCGATCGTGTTATATATTTGTATTTATTATATTATGTATTTATATATTTGCAGGTTTGAGAACGAAAATCCACGTTCTGCGAAGAGGTTTCGAGGTCCTGCTGCCAACATCATATATTCAGCATTGTACACTGCCGTACGAAAAGCAGCAAAAACAAAAATTGATCACTTGATATAATAAAATTGCAATATTTGGTAATTCAAAATAAATATATCCTTCATAGAATACTTGAACGTAGTGTAGTACAGAGTATTTATATTTCGCTTCTAAAGTTTGAAAAGTATTTCATAATAAAATAACAATTCAAATTCAAATCTAATTAGTAAAAAAAAGAGTTACACGTCATTGTTGCTAAGAATTTGCTCTCCCGGTCTAGAAGATGTATAAACTAGAACATGGGTCACCGAGCGAGCCCGCGATATCAGCTCAGCCAGCCCGTCTCTGCCACTCGAATTTGAATAAACGTACTGAAAACTACGCTGTCATGTGACCTATGACTGTTTGATCATTTATAACCGATAAGTGAAGTAAAAACTTGCAACCGCTAGATGGCTAAGTACAATCGACGATAAGTAACTAGCTGGTTGGTGACTTAAAAATGGGATAATGGCTCCCGTTAGTTTGCTATGCATATGAGACCTATATGTATAGATTTGTTATGAAATTCTACATTCATTATTGTGTCATATCTAGTGAGGCGGCAATTGGTCCGCGAGTTATTAAGGACTGTTCAACGCGGGGTCATAATAGTCTTGTAAATTTCACTATTATCGTAAAACGGAAACTGATGTAATGGATATCCTGGGGTCTATATAGTAAAGTTATCATGAGCGAAACAGTTTTACTAAAACGGTTACTTTCTGGTCGTTTTACCGTTTCAAAAAGTTACGGGTTCTTGCGAGTATTGAACAGAATAGCTATGCGGCCCGCGCTCGTCATTCTCTCAGTTATCCGGCCCGCTGTAAAAAAAGTTTGGTGACCCCTGACCTAAATAAATCGACTCCAGTTTTCCAGGGAATGTTGGTTTACGTATTACGTCTCATATGTGCTAATTTCAGCGTGATTGGATCAGTAGAAGTTCATTATTAAGCGTTAGGTGAAATAAAAATTTCCAACCGCTAGATGTCATTATTGGATCATTTATAACCGTTAAGTGAAGTAAAAACTTCCAACCGCTAGATGGCAAAGTACAATCAACGTTTATAAATGAACTTCTAATGATCGTATCACGCTAAAATTAGCACAAATGAGACGTAATAAAGTAATAAATAACAATCACATCCTCTGACTGCGAGATCCTGATATTAAACTAGAAAATGTTTGCCTATGGATGGTATTATCATTTTCGGAATCTGCGAATCCATGGTTACTCAAGATTTTTAATGCGTTAAGACGCTGATTAGCCAGAGACATCGAGCTTCAAAGCAATAAATGAGTAGTGTTAACGGATTGTTGGATATCGGGGTTCTTTCGTCGATTCGTAACGAAGAACAAGAGATGACGAGGAGCAGTGAGCAACTGGTTGAAACTTTTTACCTTTCTGATAATAATGCTTTGCTGGAAATTGTAGCCAGTCACTGCAAATACATTGCTTGTGTTCCGTTCGAGTGCTGGAAATCGTGGCCAGTCACTGATATCCGTTCGAATGCATGTTTTGTGTGTGCAGTTTTACAACGGGTCTGCTACCTCTTAGTAAAAGATTACTTCAGTAAGAACTTGAAAGATATATATTGTAAATTTTTGTATACGTACGCAGAAAGAAAAAATACCAACGTGCAATTCTAAGTTTAATCCGCGCGGAACTAGTGATTTTCAGCGAAAGATAACGATTTAAGTAACAACACCTAGTGATAGATACATATACGAAAATTTGAAAAGAGAAAACGCGGACGTGTACTTTAAGTCTAATTTTAGAGCGCGTGGACGTGAGTGTGTAACCTTAACGCGCATTAAAATAAAAACCAGTGAGATAAAATTGCGTGTGTTGCTCATATTAGTCCTAGACGGTTACAGACTCCGCACTGGCGCACAACATATTTTGCTGGTGCTTGTTTTGCCTGTATTTCATGAAGTAATTAGTTTAAAAAAAGCAGTGCTGAGGGGTGGATTAATTACCTCGAGAGACTGTTGCTTGCTGACTTTAGTTTATTTTCATATCTTATACGCATTGCGTCTAGTTTTATGATGCGATTGCGGCATTACTTTTCTTTGGGCATCTTTAACCAGGCATTTAACTCAGGAATCGTTCCTTTTACAGTTATTTACAGCTCAGTTTTAAAAAATGGCTGCTCGTCCGTCTCCTATTCCTAATCCCGAAATCAAATACACGGGGGTAAGTTATATATATTTCTTACTTTCCACAAGCTGAACATGTAGCTAAGACCAACGCGATTCCCCCGTTGTGGTGGAATATCGAACTTTGAATACAATTCGAAAAATAGTTTCGTCTGTGGTGATGTGAATAATTATCATCTGTGAAGCGACAACTAAATTATGAAGCATTGTTCATTAACATAATCTTGATGAATTGGTCTGCTATGGCAATTTAGGTTTAATTGCTTAATTTCGTTCCTACTAATAGCCTGTTGTTCCGATTTTCTAGATATTCATTGACAACCAGTGGCTGAAATCTGCCAGTGGTAAAACATTTCCAACAATCAACCCATGCACCGAAGAGAAGATATGTGACGTTCAAGAAGGAGATAAGGTTCACCTATTTTGTTCATAATAGAAATACAAAAATGTACAGTACTAGCAAACTCCCGTTGTGTATGGCGTCAGAGAAGGTGTAGGATTTCTTTTCTGGGAATTTGGTAGTAGCCATTATTTTGTGGCTGTCCCTACTAAAACGGAATGCACTTTACTTGGTATGGAATGACTCCATTGCCTGAGGCTCCAAAATAACTGGCACTTCAGCTCTTCGGAATTCCCTTGTTGAAGGTGAATTTGCAATGATTCAACATGTTGAAAAAGCAGTAAGGGGGATACATTCCTTATTTCCCACACGAATGTTTAATGTTATGTATACGCTAGAATAAATTACGGTATTCACTCTAACATATTTTCTCTAGGCGGATGTGAATAAAGCAGTGGCTGCTGCTCGCAAGGCGTTTGAAATTGGTTCGGAATGGCGAAGCATGGATGCTTCGGACAGAGGTCGGCTCATGAACAAGTTGGCTGATTTGATGGAACGAGACCGACACTATCTCGCGGTATGAATTTTGTTTTTTAGCAATACCTGCAAGCATTATTTTGCCAAGTTGGTCACGCGGATTCCTGGCTGAATCGGATCGATAAAACAGGAAACGAGAATTGAATTATTTAATGTAATAGAAATAACAGTGAAATGCCAAAATAGTATCAAAATACATTTTGTCAGCCACGTATTAAAAATGATTCATTGCAACGTGCTGGCAAGGAAACGAACATCGATATTATAAATCGTGTCATTAGTGTTGTGTTGGCAACTCTTTCATCAAGGAATGTTACTTTACTCGACATTATTTTCAAGCAAAATATCCTTTTTTGTGCTAATTCCTTGGGCTTATCACGAGACATTTCAGTCTCGTGAAGCTCTTGTTAGTCAAAATCTTAGAAAGTTGCCCTTTATAACATTTGAATGACTTAATCCATTCAAATTAAAAAATTGTCTTAAAAATACGCATATATAGTTCAAAAAAACTAATAATTTTTTTTCTCTTTAGGTCAAACGAGATGTGAATATTTAGACCTATCATTAGTCAGGGTTATACTGCCCACCAAATTACTGTCCTAAGTGAATTTCTCACGTCTCATTATCACATTTTTATGTTTCCGAATGATTTCTAATTCAATCGGAGCGTAATTAACCACAATAGGCGTCGTAGTAGTCGACAATAGTAAATAACAATTATATCGCCTGTTTATAAGCACTAGGCTTAATTACCGGATTTATCGATGTCCAGGGTCTGGTATTATTTATTATTACTTTCTCGATATCAACGGCTTAGACTCAACGCGTTGGCACATCCGTTGTCTGTAGGTTTTGGGAATATAGCGCCCAGTTGTTGAAATATTTGACATAACTCTTGAAGCGTTACTTCGGAAACCTTAAATCATCCATGACAAGTGTTGGTTTGAAAACCTGTAATAATTGCAACACAATTTTAGTTCTCATTGTTTGTATTTGCAGAGCTTGGAAACGCTGGACAATGGCAAGCCGTATAATGTGTCTTACGACATTGACCTGGTTCTAACGATTAAATGCTACAGGTGAGTAGAATGGACATTAGGGAACTATCGATAATAATGGGGCCAAATTTTCCTGGTCAACAGTGAAAACAATGATCCTGGGCAGCTAACAGATAAAACAGATGTTTGCAAAACATATTTTCAAACGCTTAAAAAACGTAATGTTGCCATACACGTGTAATCTAAACGTTACCTCAGCTCAACTTTTTATTATAACTTGCTGAAAATAGGAGAACGTAGCACTGAAAAAATATAGTGCAATTTTCTGAAGAAAATGACGTTATTAGTCGCATTGATAAATCGTGCGCATCAAACCATAGTAACACAAACAAATTGTACAGGAATGTTCGTTGTGAGATGGGTTATGATTAACACAAAAGCATTCTAAAATATAATCCATGGTGGATGAATGATATTGTAAATACATGAGTGAACTATAGGCATCATACAGCATTTATATTCTAACCTCTGCCTGATGGTAGCAATACAAAATTTTTGCTTTTAACTTGTATTTATTTCCCTCCAAGGTATTACGCTGGATGGGCCGATAAGAACAACGGAAAGGTCATTCCAATGGGTAAGACTATACTATACTGAGAAAACTTCTGTATAAGTATAACACTATGCCATTTGAAGTATAATACAACTAAGTAATGCTGTATAGAATACAGAGTGACAATACCATATAGTTACTTCCTCTTTACTACGAAAAAAATTCTGATTGTATGTGTTGGACCTTCACAGTCTTCTTTCCGCCTACTTGCTTCATTTAATGACCAAATTTCTCTTACAGATGGAGATTATTTTTCCTATACTCGTCACGAACCAATCGGCGTCTGCGGCCAAATCATTCCATGGAACTTTCCGTTGCTCATGCAAGCATGGAAACTGGGTCCTGCGTTGGCGTGTGGTAACACAGTCGTGATGAAACCTGCAGAACAGACACCTCTCACAGCTCTGTATATAGCTGAGTTATCGAAAGAAGTATGTATCGAATATGCTGTAAACGTTGTTAATCACTGTTTTCAATCCTAAATACACTGGCGTCTCGTACAGTGTACCTAATCCGTTCCAGGAGACCATTCAAACCTAGTTTGATGTCCGAATCACCTCTTCTCATTAGAAATAATGAAAAGTGAATTAATCCGTTCCCGGACCGTAATTCGAACCGATTTCAATTTACCTAAGCAGCAAATTTAATTATTCGTGCATCTAATTCGACTGCTAACCGAAATTAAAACATGCTGCCGATCACAAACGTGAACGAATTTAGAATTCGAAGTCTGGAACGTACGAAGTACGAGGCACCACTGTATATGCAAAACCGCGAATTGTCCCAGCACGCTCACATGTACAACGGTGATTTATAGGCAGGCTTTCCACCTGGTGTACTCAACCTGGTACCCGGATACGGACCGACAGCCGGTGCTGCTATTTCAGAACATATGGACGTTGATAAAGTGGCTTTTACGGGATCCACAGAGGTGAGGAAAATGCGGTATCTAAATTTAAACGAATCTCATTTTTCCCTATTCATTTTTAACAACGATTTCGTTTCAGGTCGGACACATCATTATGCAAGCAGCAGGGAAGTCCAACTTGAAGCGCGTGAGCCTTGAGCTCGGTGGCAAGAGTCCGATCATCGTCATGGCTGATTCCGATATCGATTTTGCTGTAGAAACTTGTCATTTTGGACTGTTTTTTAACCAAGTAGGCTTTTATTTTCGGTAATAACGTTAATTATTCATTTATTCAACTTTTTTAACCAAATTTTCATATCTGAATTCAGGGCCAGTGCTGCTGCGCTGGATCACGTACCTTTGTTGAGGAATCGATATACGACGAATTCGTGCGCAAAAGTGTGGTGCGAGCAAAGAATCGAGTTGTGGGAAATCCACTAGATACCGCTGTAGAGCAAGGACCTCAGGTATTGCTTAAAACATCACTTGTGGGGTCCAGCGTTAATTTCTACGTAGAGTTACACTATTTTTTAATACGGTTGTGTTTCAAATCAGTAAGAGCTCTTTTTATTATTTTTTGGTGGGTGTGAGATGCTGTTTTTAAAATTGTAACTTTACATTCAGGCGCGACATTTTCCATATTATCACTGGTAGCATAAAACCTTAGCATGAAAACCACTTAGAGGGATTTCATTTTGATCACAATTTACCTAAACTTTAGGTGGACAGCGACCAATTCAACAAAATCATGGATCTAATTGAGAGCGGTAAGAAGGAGGGCGCAAAGCTGATGTGCGGAGGAGGCAGGGTTGGAGATAAAGGGTATTTTGTGCAGCCTACTGTATTCGCTGGTGTTGAGGATACAATGCGTATTGCAACGGAAGAGGTGTTTAAACAAAATGATGTTTTTCGGATGCTTGGTATCATGGGCTTAATGTGATTGTTCTGAGAACCATAACCCCATAAACGTCACTATCATAAACTATTTTTCTAATCAGATTTTCGGGCCAGTTCAGCAAATAATGAAGTTTAAGACCATCGATGAAGTTGTGCAGAGATCCAATGCTTCCAAATACGGTCTGGCGGCAGCAATTTTCACGAAAGACTTGGATAAAGCCATAATGCTTTCCAACAGTGTCAAGGCCGGGACCGTCTGGTAGCTACGTATAACTTCTGAAATAAGATACTATCTTAAAAACGACAATATCTATCCATTGATAAATAATGCTATTAACTACAACATTGTCAGGGTCAATGCATTCAACGTATTCTCGACCATGATGCCCTTTGGAGGTTTCAAAATGTCTGGCCAGGGAAGAGAACTTGGAGAATATGGGCTGGAAGGTTACACCGAGATTAAATCGGTAATGCCATGAATTATGTACTACTCGTGAATGCGATGTATCAACTGCATTGATAATTAAATTAACTGATCCAAGTATTTCTTGATTTTAGGTGATGATCAAAATTCCCAAGAAGACCTGTTAGACGATGGAGTCCTTCAAGGAGACTTGGCAACTATCAATGACCGCGACATAATTTTTACATTAGGCCTTAGTTATCAATACAAATAAGTTCCATACTGCCTCATTCCATTATTTATTTTTTACACCGGAAAAGAATGCAGGACAGACTGTAGGCAGAGTAGTAATGCAAAATGTGTTTTGCACTGTTACATCATCCACCAGATGTGGAAACGCAAAACTTTCAACGCTGAATAGCTTTCAAATGGTAGAAACTTTATAAATGTTGAGAATATAATGTAGTTTGATACAGTACCGAAAATGTCTGAAACGAGGACTGTTAACAAGTAATCTTGAGTAATTTTGCCGCTAAATTCATTCTAGTGACCAAATGTGCTGAATCCTTGATTTATAATGGTATTGACCACAACATAACAGCTGTTACTTGCTATATATGTCTATGGTATGAAACTGTCAAAGCACTTGGGATATTAGTTGCAGAATTGCAAAGAGGGTTTACTGATAACCGGTGACAAGAAAGACTTTACAATATGATAGAAAGGCAGTACTTAACCAGTACTTCAGTACCAAAATATTGAAATAACTTGAGATTTTCAGACTGAGTTTGCAAAAAGGATGGAATATATATTTTCTATCTATTGTTCATGTATTAGATAAGTCAAATCGACCTATTCGTAGGATTTCTTATAACTACAACTAGTTATAGTCACGGTCACGTAGTCACGTAGTTCAGCGTATTCTTCCTAGTCATTATCTCGATTCTCAAGATCCGAAACAATGCCTGAATGCCCTCCACCAACGCCGAAGCCAGAAATCAAGTATACCGGGGTGAGTGCGATCAAAATTAGCATTTGACCGAGTAAGGCTCAATAAGCATGTATGTACGATTGGAATGAAGGTAGGCTACTGAATGAAGTTATTATTCATCCAAAAAATCACTTCTCGACAGATTTTCATCGATAACGAATGGCATAAATCGGTCAGTGGAAAAACTTTCCCCACTATTAATCCTTGCACCGAAGAGAGGATATGTGACGTTCAAGAATGCGATAAGGTACGTGAAAAGTTGTTCGTTATTATTCCATAAGATTGTTATTGAATTGACGTTTGTTTACACAGGCCGACGTGGATAAGGCTGTCGCTGCAGCTCGCAAGGCATTCGATATACATTCGCCGTGGCGTACCATGGATGCGTCCCAGCGAGGAGTTCTGATGTTTAAGTTGGCCGATTTGATTGAGAGGGACAGACAATATCTTGCGGTAACTTTAACACAAATAAATTTCATAATATCTTGTTGGAATGCAGCTTGTAAAATATTGTTACAGCTTTATTAAGCAATTCGAAAAAAGTCCTTTGTTGCATTTATTTTTGGTGGCTAGTTTTCAAAGTTATAATGGACTAATGCGTACACGGTAAACGGATAGTGGATAGTATTTAGTGTCAAATTTCCACTCTCCATCCCACCTGGATCTTTCCCAATCATTGTGCAATCCTGTTGAGCACACTCAAGAATATTTCCTTACGTTTAGTAATACAACTACTGTATAATATATGTATTTTAATTAGTTACAAAGGTTACATGCATATTTTTTCCACCTCGATTCAATGAACATGCTGTATCAACATTAAATTTGATTAAACTATCACGAGAATAATTACTGTATCGGGCTGTGTTGAATTCAGTTACGGCAGATGTGACAGTTCTATGTCCTACTCCGATATTTCTACTTCTTTCTCTGGTTTTCTGTATTTCTGTTGGTTCATTGTCAACAAACTCTGTCTGTATGTGTGCAGTATACCGTTGTGCAAACCATATTTAGCTTAACATTCCATTTGCACTTACAGAGTTTGGAAACGTTGGATAACGGAAAACCATACATCAATTCCTATGACATCGATCTCGACTTGGTGATCAAATGTTACAGGTGCATAAGTTTTTTCTGCGGAAATTATATTTCAACGTACCATTTCATCACTAGCTATCTAGAATATCATTTTCATAGTAATTTCTAAATTACCCAGGGATATTTCTATCTACTCCTCATTAGATTTTAGATGGATTTTAAAATTCAGTGATCCCAATGAAACTTTCTGACGAGAAAACAAAATTTAGCATTTATTCTTTTTTTTTTCAGTGCTGGATTGAGGCTCTGCTGGCCCTAAGGCACATTTGGATAGGTGGCCTGAAAATACATTTATTTTAGGTTCACCGAACAGAGTATGAAAAGCCTTCTAGGCCAAACGCGTCAATGTAGAAGGATGCCATTTATTTCCATAAAAATAAAGGAAAGCACTATTGTCAACACCTGATAATTATCAATTCTCTTTTTTACTTTATTTATTTTGGGCCTGGATTTTTGGCTGGTCCTAATTTTCAGTAAATTAATCGTGTGCAGAAGCAGACGATTCATCCAACTGAGTCCCTTGCCACAATTTTCCCCATTACACTCATAACTTCTTTAGTTTGCCCAAGGAAGAGGCGCAATGCAAATAGAATATATGCAATAGATTCAGATTTATTAGTTTAGATTAGAGACAGGTGGGACATTTTTTCGCAGATCTGAGGTAACTACATTTTCTATTGTAGGTACTTCGCTGGATGGGCGGACAAAATACACGGAAAGGTGGTTCCAATGGGTAAGTTACCTAACTCTATTCACCGTTAAGAACCATTCTAGAATTGTTCGGTAGTAAAATTATTACAATTGAGTATCTAGCTACTATATTGTCGTACACAGATATTGAAACAATCCGTCTGTTTATTCATTTACTGATTTCTAGTGAAGACCACCGATCAAATTTTCAGTATTAATCCACATTTACCATTTCAAGGCAAGGAAGCAAGTCCACATGTGGATACAATTTTCTTTAAGCCCTACTATGCACTTGATAAACGCTAGAATTGTTTAAAATTTCTATTTTTTTATGGCCCAAGTAATAACCTCAATGTTGTAATAGGTAATATCACGGAAAATATGCAAGCCTTGTATTTCCTTGAGATTGTAATTAGACCTGAATGATGCAGTTATTCCCTTAGGCAAAATTAACTAATGATGATAACGTTGATAACCTTTTCTTATGAAACAGATGGCAACTATTTCGCGTATACTCGTCACGAACCAGTTGGCGTCTGTGGCCAAATCATTCCATGGAACTTTCCGTTGCTCATGCAAGCATGGAAACTTGGTCCTGCATTGGCGTGCGGTAACACAGTCGTGATGAAACCTGCAGAACAGACACCTCTCACAGCTCTATATATAGCTGAGTTATCGAAGGAAGTATGTATAGAATATGCTGTAAACGTTGTTAATCACTGTTTTCAATCCTAAATACACTGGCGTCTCGTACAGTGTACCTAATCCGTTCCAGAGGACCATTCAAACCTAGTTTGATGTCCGAATCACCTCTTCTCATTAGAAATAATGAAAAGTGAATTAATTCGTTCCCGGACCGTAATTCGAAACGATTTCAATAAACCTAAGCAGCAAATTTAATAATTCGTGCGTCTAATTCGACTGTTAACCGAAATTGAAACATGCTGCCGATCACAAGCGTGAACGAATTTAGAATTCGAAGTCTTGAACGTACGAAGTACGAGGCACCACTGTATATGCAAAACCGCGAATTGTCCCATCACGCTCACATGTACAACGGTGATTTATAGGCAGGCTTTCCACCTGGTGTACTCAACCTGGTACCCGGATACGGACCGACAGCCGGTGCTGCTATTTCAGAACATATGGACGTTGATAAAGTGGCTTTTACGGGATCCACAGAGGTGAGGAAAATGCGGTATCCAAATTTGAACGAATCTCTTTACGGCAATCTTCATTTTCCACAACGATTTCGTTTCAGGTCGGACACATCATTATGCAAGCAGCAGGGAAGTCCAACTTGAAGCGCGTGAGCCTTGAGCTCGGTGGCAAGAGTCCCATTATCGTCATGGCAGATTCCGATATCGATTTTGCTGTAGAAACTTGTCATTTTGGACTGTTTTTCAACCAAGTAGGCTTTTATTCATCTGGTTTTCGGTAATAATGTTAATTCTTCATTTATTCATTTTTTTAACCAATTCTTCATATCTGAATTCAGGGCCAGTGCTGCAGCGCTGGATCACGTACCTTCGTTGAGGAATCGATATACGACCAATTCGTGCGCAAAAGTGTGGTGCGAGCAAAGAATCGAGTTGTGGGAAATCCACTAGATAGCTCTGTAGAGCAAGGACCCCAGGTATTGCTTAAAACGTCACTTGTGGGGTCTGCCTATAGTTACACTATTTCTGCTGAACTCGCAGTCGACTATAAATTCGCAAGAAGGAAGTACTAGATCACGATTACGGGAAGTTCCAATCAATTTATATGGTATTCTTGAATTGGTAACTTTACCTTCAGGCGTGATAGTTCTACATATTATCCCTGGTAGCATGAAACCTTAACACCACTGGAGGGATTTCATTTTGATCACAATTTACTTGGAACTTCAGGTGGACAGCGACCAATTCAACAAAATCATGGATCTCATTGAGAGTGGTAAGAAGGAGGGCGCGAAGCTGATGTGCGGAGGAGGCAGAGTTGGAGATAAAGGGTATTTTGTGCAGCCTACTGTATTCGCTGATGTTGAGGATACAATGCGTATTGCAACGGAAGAGGTATTTAATTTTTTCTTATGTTTTTTTCGGATGCTTGGTATCATGGGCTTAATGTGATTGTTCCGAGAACCATAACCCCATAAACGTCACTATCATAAACTATTTTTCTAATCAGATTTTCGGGCCAGTTCAGCAAATAATGAAGTTTAAGACCATCAATGAAGTTGTGCAGAGATCCAATGCTTCCAAATATGGCCTGGCGGCAGCAATTTTCACGAAAGACTTGGATAAAGCCATAATGCTTTCCAACAGTGTCAAGGCTGGGACCGTCTGGTAGCTACGTATAACTTCTGAAATAAGATACTATCTTAAAAACAACAATATCTAGCAATTGATAAATAATACTATTAACTACAACATTGTCAGGGTCAATGCATTCAACGTATTCTCGACCATGATGCCCTTTGGAGGTTTCAAAATGTCTGGACAGGGGAGGGAACTGGGAGAATATGGGCTGGAAGGTTACACCGAGATCAAATCGGTAATGCCATGAATTATGTACTACTCGCGAACGCGTTGTATCAACTGCATTGATATTTCAATAAACTGATCCAAGTATTTCTTTTTTTTAGGTGATTATCAAAATTCCCAAGAAGACCTGTTAGACGATGGAGTCCTTTCAAGGAGACTTGGCAACAAGCAATGACCGCGACATAATTTTTACATTAGGCCTTAGTTATCAATACAAATGAGTTCCATACTGCCTCATTCAATAACTTATTTTTTCTACTGAAAAAGAATGCAGGACAGACTGTAGGCAGAGTAGTAATGCAAAATGTGTTGGCACTGTTACATCATCCTCCAGTTGTGGAAGTAAAATATTGTGAGGTGTAAGGTTTAGTAATATCCCAGGATTTCACTTGGATGTGATTACTCAGTAGGACCCTTGAGATCTATCAACATTGCCAAATGTAGCAATTGGGGATATTGTTTGTTTTCTCCCGGCTTCAGAAGTACTAACACATCACATACGCCTGAAACCGAGGATTACTGAATCAGTTAATACTGGGATACGATTTTCATTTCAATTCAGGTTACCTTTTATGACATATGCTGCAGGTCTTCAGTAGCCTAATTGTTTCCCGAATAGACGTACTCACACGACTAGCTACACACCGAATAGACGTACTCACACGACTAGCTACACACCGAATAGACGTACTCACACGACTAGCTACACAGGAGAAATAGGTTTCCCATCTACATCGTCTCCAAAGCGCAATGACGATGAACCTGAAATGAAACTGCAATGACAGTTTATCTCAAAAATTCAGCCAGGCGATTTTCGCCGTCTCTATTGAATCTGCTCCGCGTAGAGACAACCAGCAGCTAAGCGGCTTGTCGACTACATGCTTTAATAATTAACTGTATTAACTTGTTCCTCAACGTAGTGGAAAGGAAACACACTGTATATTTGTTACTAGCAGCTCGTACAAGTATACTGTTCATCAAATTACTTATATTAACCGCTAAGAGTCGCTAGAGTGAAGCTAAGCAGTTTCAAGACATACTGAGATATCTAACTCCTTATCGGCATAACTGAATAAAATTCATATCAAATTTGGTAATTCATTTAATTGTGGGCAGCTAATTTATTGCCGGAACTCGAATTTCAGTTGAATAATTTCTATGCGATATCCGTTTGGCACATATATAGGAAATGACCTCAATTTTTGTCAATATGGCTGTTTGACATTCTTTTCCGGTCAAAGATAAATCTTCGTCTTTACATACATATATTGATACCATCACATCGCAGATTTACTCATGTGCAAAGACGCCATCTTTTATATCTTCTACTCATAGGTGTGGTCGGTCAGTTCTCTCTTTTGTACCGAATGTTAAAAGTTCGCTGCGTTAATAAAGAGTTCGATTTCCATTTTCATTTCATGATTAGCAAGTTGGAATTTAGGCTCTGGTTAACAGGCGCAGATATTGTTTAAATTACTAGCGAGCCATGAAACAGTGCAATCCGCCGAGCTTGTTTCGACTAGGCATGACTTTTATGCTGAGAAAGTAAAATAGATTGATTCAATTTGATTTTTAATTTGCAAAGGGACTCTTTGACCTAGAATCCTAGATAATCCGATATACACATGTATGTAAATATTTACGTCGCTGACGCGCTTGAAAATTCGATGCATATTCTTAGTTAAAACTGGATACTGGATATAGTGTACGATATCATGCACAAAAAAGTGTTTATCATAGCGTAGTAGAGTATATTGGGTGTTATTGAAGAATTTTCGAAATAACCCATGTAAAAAACTCACAATGGATTCTCATCTACATACTGCACTGTAAGCGTTTGTATACATATCTAGAAGAATGGTAAGGTCACTCGTTACGACTTACGATCAGGTTTACTTTGCTATCGAATAATTATTGACTTACTGATGGTATCATCAGTCGTAATCGTATTTTATACATAACTGGATCTGTATAATCCAGTATCACAGTATGCTGAAATCTTACTATACTACTACTACTTACTTACTACTTACTTACTACTTACTACTACTATACTATGTACTTATAAATAGTTATAGAGTTATGAATTAGTCCTAGATTAATTATACTTTTTTGTGTTGCCAGAGAAGAAAGCAACAAGCTGACCGTTACGTTCGAATAGGTTTAAAGAAATTTGTTAGTGCACAGCTATGGTGACGCCACAAGAACCGGCATTGTTTCTAGTCCATCGGCTACTCAGGTTACGGCATAGATGTGAAAGAGTGCAAGGTAGCTCCGCTATTCCTGCGAATCGGACCCTGAAAATCTAAACTTATTTTCTTAACGTATAATCTGTTGTTCCGTGTACGAGATTTAAATAATCCGTTCCTATACTTCGTTCCCCCAACGCTGAATAGCTTTCAAATGGTAGAAACTTTATAAATGTTAAGAATATATTGTAGTTTGATATAGTACCGAAAATGACCGAAATAAGGACTGTTAACAAGTAATCTTTAGTAATTTCGCCGCTAAATTCATTCTAGTGACCAAATGTGCTGAATCCTTGATTTATAATGGTATCGACCACAACAGAACAGCTGTACATTGCTATGTATGTCTCTGGTATGAAACTGCCAAAGCACTTGGGATATTAGTTGCAGAATTGCGAAGAGGGTTTTCCGATAACCGGTGACAAGGCAGACTTCATGATACGATAGAAAGGCAGCAGGAATGATTAACTATATAATAGATTAGAGAAAACTGTAAGTTTAAGTACTTATGTACCAGTACTTCAGTACCAAAATATTGAAATAACTTGAGATCTTCAGACTGAGCTTGCAAATAGGATGGAATAGATATTTTTTATCTATTGTTCATGTATTAGATTCGTCAAATCGTCCCATTCGTATGTAAGGATTTATTATGTTTTGGTATTTATGGTACCGGTATTTATTTATTATATTGTAAGGTGTGAACCCTCCAGAAGCAAGCAAGTCGAATATTATTATAATATATATCAATAGCAATCTGTAGCCTATTGGCACTCGCATCTTTATGAAATAATGCATTTCCGTCTATTCGCAATCTCGTCTATAATATTGAATGGCATAATATAATACTACTTGGGGGGGGATTGTATTGTGTCGTTAATGTAGCTATGTAAAAATTCAGTAAAAGATTGTAACATTGTAATAGAAGTAGAGATAGATAGCATTCACACAGACATTCGCCAGCAGAAAATTATCAGTAACCCGACCACAGAGTGTTTAGGCCTGAGTTTTTTTTGTTAGTGCATTATTCTGGTATGTTTCTAGACCCCCGTGCGGGGGTAAATATCGTAAATATTCCTGGCGTTTAACAGAGCATTCTTAAGTGTATCTGTTCTAAATGTACCCGGCCCAGAGTGTTTAGACCCGAGTTTTCTTTGTTCATATTATTAATAATTATTCTGATATGCATCTGGATTCTAGACCTTCGTGCGAAATTTCGTAAAATTCCCTGGCGTTTAGCATAGCGTTTCCAAAAGTCTATCTGATCTTGATGTATGTCCATTGATAGCAGGGGAAGGAAGATTACGGTTGCCCTATTATTCTGATGTCGAATGATTTTGTTAACTCACTCTGAAACTATGCATGGTAAATTATATAGTTCAATCATACTTCACTAGTAAAACTATATTGCCCAACTCTATAGGCGTTACACGTCGACGTGGTATAGAAATAGCTAAACCAAACAACTTCTCCAGGTTGATATTGATTTACTAGTCGACGTGCGTACATCGCTTTCTACACAGCAATATCTAAACTTTGAAATTGTGTTCTGCAATGGCAATACTATTTACAGGGAAGAATTTTCTATGGTTCTGACGGCCATATCAGATATAAGAATACAATTGAAAATATCTCTCTCAACCATGTATAACCCCGGGTGTTGTAGTTATATTTGTTGCCGACCTTGGACCTACCTACTGTAAATATATATAGACCCGATCCTGTGTAGCTACGTTCTACTGTCGCAGTTCAGGAGCCCTTATCGTACTATAGCCGCTGTCAAGTAGGTAAAGGATCTTATCCATATAGATCTCACCAGAAGTGCTGTTGTATAAATAAACTTTGCCTGTTCATTGTGCTAATACTTGTTAAACTTTTTTCCTATGGTAGCTCAGGTTTAAGACACAGTAACGTAGTTCAGCGTATTCTTCGTAGTCATTATCTCGATTCCCAAGATCCGCAACAATGCCTGGACGTCCTGCACCAACGCCGAAGCCAGAAATCAAGTATACCGGGGTGAGTGCGATCAAAATTAGCATTTGACTGAGTAAGGCTCAATAAGCAATAAGCCGTCTAATCTGGTTAAGTGTATTTGGCCCGGGAGTGTTACAAGGTTGAACACCTCTGCGGCCTACTCCATTAAAATCAACGGTCGGAACCTGGTACCAATTCTTTGTATAAACTTTACATAAACGAACTATTAGAAACGGGGTCGGGGCCGGGGGTTCATTGCATTTAAAAAAAACCGTATCATCTTATTACTCACGGTAATTATATTCAATTAGTATGTACGATTGGAATGAAGTTATTAATCATCCAAAAAAATATCTTCTCGACAGATTTTCATCGATAACAAATGGCATAAATCGGTCAGTGGAAAAACTTTCCCCACTATTAATCCTTGCACCGAAGAAAAGATATGTGACGTTCAAGAAGGCGATAAGGTACGTGAAAAAGTTGTTCGTTAATATTCCATAAGATTGTAGTTATTCATTGACAAAATTTATTGAACAGTAAATATTTTATATTGATGTTTCTGTGCTGTGTACTAACGTTTGTTTACACAGGCCGACGTGGAAAAGGCTGTCGCTGCAGCTCGCAAGGCATTCGAAATAGATTCGCCGTGGCGTACCATGGATGCGTCCCAGCGAGGAGTTCTGATGTTTAAGTTGGCCGATTTGATTGAGAGGGACAGACAATATCTTGCGGTAACTTTAACACAAATAAATTTCAAATGATCCTGTTGAAATGCAGCTTGTAAAATATTGTTACAGCTTTATAAAGTAATTCGAAACACCTCCAATGCACTCTCTGAGAATTCGTGTGAGATTTAAAAAAAGTCCATTGTTGCATTTATTTTTGGTGGCTAGTTTTCCAAGTTACAATGGACAAATGCTTACACGGTAGCCGGATAGTGGATAGTATTTAGTGTCAAATTTCCACTCTCCACCCCACCCAGATCTTTCCCAATCATCTGCAGCTTGTGAAATATTGTTACAGCTTTAATATGTATTTCGAAACATTTCCATTGTTTGCACTTACTGAGACTTCGTGTGAGATTGAAAAGTCCTTTGTTGTATATATTTTTGGTGGCTAGTTTTCCAAGTTATAATGGACAAATGCTTACACGGTAACCGGATAGTGGATAGTATTTAGTGTCAAATTTCCACTCTCCATCCCACCCAGATCTATCCCAATGATTGTGCAATCCTGTTAAGAACACTAAAGAATATTTTTTGACATTTAGTAATACCACTACAGTATAATATAGTTTCATTAGTTACAAACGTTACATGCATATTCTTTTCCAACTCGATTTGATGATCATGCTGTACCAACAAACTCTGTCTGTGTGTGTGCAGTATACCGTTGTGCAAATCATATTTAGCTCAACATTCCATTTGCACTTACAGAGTTTGGAAACGTTGGATAACGGAAAACCATACAGCAATTCCTACGACATCGATCTCGGCTTGGTGCTCAAATGCTACAGGTGCATAAGATATTTTTTTACGGAAATTTGCATTACTATCTAGAATATCACTTTTATAGTAATTTCTAAACTACCTGTGTATAGTTCTATCGACTCCTAGATATAGGAAATTTTGGAATTCAGTGGTTCCCAATGAAACTTTCTGGTGAGAAAAACGGATTCAGTGTTCATTGTTATATTCAGTGCTGGATGGAGGCTCTGCTGGCACAAAGGCACATTTGGATAGGTGACCTGAAAATACAGATATTTTGGGTTCACCAAACAGAGTATGAAAAGCCTTCTAGGCTAAACGCGTCAATGTGGAAGGATGCCATTTATTTACATAAAAATAAAGGAAAGCACTTTTGTCAACACCTGATAATTATCAATTCTCTTTTTTACTTTATTTATTTTGGGCCTGGATTTTTGACTGGCCCTAAGGCACGCGCCTTATCTGCCCAGTGGTTAATCCAGTCTTGCATATATTCGTTCGTATCTCGTGATTATAAACAACTCATGAGCTACGGTAGTTGCGTACAACTGATTTTCAGTAAATTAATCGTGTGCAGAAGCAGACGATTTATCCAACTGAGTTGAGTCCGTTGTCACAATTTTCCCCATTCCGCTCATAACTTTTTTAGTTTGCCCAGGGAAGTGGCGCAATGCAAATATATGACAGATTCAACAAAAGCAAGCTGTGCCTTTGTATTCATCCTCAATAGATTTAGATTTATTTAACATTTCTTCGCAGATCTGAGGTAACGACATTTTCTATTGTAGGTACTACGCTGGATGGGCGGACAAAATACAAGGAAAGGTGGTTCCAATGGGTAAGTTACCTAACTCTATTCACCGTTACGAACCATTCTAGAATTGTTCGGTAGTAAAATTATTACAATTGAGTATCCAGCTACTATATTGTCGTACCCAGATATTGAAACAATCCGTCTGTTTATTCATTTACTGATTTCTAATGTAGACCACCGATCAAATTTTCAGTATTATTCCACATTTACCCATTTCAAGACAAAGAAGCAAGCCCACATATGGGAACAATTTTTTTCAAGCCCTACTATGCACATGATAAACACTAGAATTGTTCAAAGTTTCTCTTTTATATGGCCCAAGAATTAAAACCTCAATGTTGTAATAGGTAAGCATCGTAAACAATGTTTGAAAATCACAGAAAATATATAAGCCTTGTATTTTTTTCTGAGATTGTAATTAGACCTGAATAATGCAGTTATTCCCTTAGGCAAAATTAACTAATGATGATAACGTTGATAACCTTTTCCTGTAAAACAGATGGAAACTATTTCTCGTACACTCGTCACGAACCAGTCGGTGTCTGTGGCCAAATCATTCCCTGGAACTTTCCGTTGCTCATGCAAGCATGGAAACTGGGACCTGCATTGGCGTGCGGAAACACAGTCGTGATGAAACCTGCAGAACAGACACCTCTCACAGCTCTGTATATAGCTGAGTTGTCGAAGGAGGTACATGCATTTTCAAACAAGAATGTATTGCGTGATTGCGTAATACATTGTTAACTATTAGCATCCTATTCAACAACTAACACGTTCAATATCAATAGGCCGGATTCCCACCAGGCGTTATCAATATGGTACCGGGATATGGACCGACAGCCGGGGCGGCCATAGCAGAACATATGGACGTGGACAAGGTTGCATTCACCGGCTCGACAGAGGTACCCGTAGCTTCCATTTAATTTTGTATAGTGAGTGTACTAGTAGTCTACTGGACAGATATTATGATGACTTAAACTTGATCAATTCCTTTCATGATAATGTTACTATCCAGCGATTATTATAATTTTTCGATGATTATAATTACCCAAAGTTGACCATTCTATAGTATGTGCTGAAATATACTCCCATGTCAGAAAATTCAATGTTTTTTTTACAGGTCGGACATATCGTTGCTCAGGCGGCAGGAAAGTCCAATCTGAAACGTGTCACCCTTGAACTAGGTGGAAAAAGTCCGGTCATTGTGTTTGCAGACTCAGATCTAGACTTCGCTGTGGAAACCTGCCACTTTGGTCTTTTCTTCAATCAGGTTTTTAATTCCTTCGTGCTGGCTATCACTAGGGTATTTGTGTAGTATGTATTCTCATCACTACTCCGTGATGAAGGATCAGAGGTTGTGTAAATTGCAGCTGGTGCCCCAGTATAGACTGTGTAGAAGTAATTGTGCCGCATTGACAAGAACAAGTCCAAGACTCACCCAATTTATTTTATGGGTGTAATTTTATCGATTGGTCTACTTTGGATTTACCCTCTCTTGGTCTCTGAAACACATTTGCTTATTATACTTGTTATCAAGCGAATGCCTTAACAGGGGCAATGCTGTACTGCCGGTTCGAGGATTTTTGTTGAAGAGTCGGTATACGACGAGTTCGTCCGTAAGAGCGTCGAGCGTGCAAAAAAACGCACCGTTGGCAGTCCGTTGGATGATAAAGTTGAACAGGGTCCACAGGTCAGATGTCTATTTTGTAACTACATCTTGCATAATTCGACAGTTCAGTTTACCAACCCCTCACTTCCGGCAGATCGACAGCGAGCAATTCACTAAAATTCTGGAACTCATCGATAGCGGTAAGAAGGAAGGTGCCAAACTGATGTGCGGTGGTGGGAGACAGGGTAATAAAGGTTATTTCGTGCAGCCAACTGTCTTTGCCGATGTCAAAGATGGCATGAGAATTGCTACCGAGGAGGCAAGTGTCAAAGCTGTGCATATTTGCATGTAAAATATTTGAAATATATGAATATTTTATATTGAATTGAATTGAAGTTGTCCATCGTTTGTCGAATATGTTTAAGGAACGTTTCCCGAACAAAACTATAAAAATTAATCACGCTGAATCCCGAAATTGCCTTGTAATATATTTTAAGACTTATTTCAACTAAAATCTTACTGTTTGGTGATCGTTTTTTTGCAGATATTTGGCCCTGTCCAACAAATCATGAAATTCAGTAATGCTGAAGAAATTATTAAACGGGCAAATAGCACGAAATATGGGTTGGCAGCCGCCATTTTCACGAGCGACTTGGACAAAGCGATTACAATCTCGAACAGTATAAGAGCTGGAACAGTTTGGTAAGTTGCGGCCTGGCGGATGTTAAGCATAATGGTTACTTGGTTACTTTGTACAATTTTAGTTTTGCATTATTAGGGTGAACGCATACGATGCTTTCTCTACCATGATGCCTTTCGGTGGCTTCAAGATGTCTGGCCAGGGGCGCGAACTGGGTGAATACGGTCTGCACAACTACACCGAAGTGAAATCGGTGAGAATTTATATTTGTGGGATTGATGCATGATTGATAACATAGTTATTTCGACCAGGCACTATATCAGTTTTCCTTTTTTTCAGGTTATTATGAAAATATCGAAAAAGAATTCCTAAACTGCTATTTCAGCAAAGATTGAAAGCTCTATATTCCTTTACAGTTAAATCCTCAACAGATGTACATATACTCATATAAGTGATCCATTGAATAGAAAAAAAATAATTTTCCTCTAGTTACTCAGTTACTAAAAATCATGTCTACATTCATGACTTGTGGATTTTCGAGTGTTATTTAGCATTAGATGTCTCTTCCGCAAGGTGGCGTTATGTGTTCGAATTTCTAGAATTATATTTCTCTCATTAAAATAAAATAACAAAGAATACGATTCTAGTTTTTCTCTGTCAGAATTCTCAGTTCCTAGATTCACTAACTTGCAGGCAGTATTATCAACAAATAGCATAGCAAGCAACCCGATGGTGGTCATTGGAGCACTGATAATAACTAGAATTGTGTCGATTCTAACTTCAATTACCGGGCGACAAGGAACTCCGGCATAACACTTACATTAGAACTTGATAAGTAGAAATAGAGTAAAATAGAACATAGTTGGTCATACGTCACAACCCTTTTCCAATCAAACTACGAGTAAAATAAATTGTCCTACTGGGTTAATTTTTTTTTATTTCATTTTTGCATATGTGTCATTTATTTCATAACTAATCTATACATATAAGCCTCGTTTGCACAGCAAACAAACGGGAGCCGTTATCCCCCTTTAAGTCACCAACCACCTAGTTACTTAACCTTAACCTAAACAGAGGATAACGGCACCCGTTAGTTTGTTGTGCATATGAGACTTGTATGTATAGATTCGGTATATAATTCTACATTCATTGGTGTGTCATATATAGTGGAACAGAAATTGCTCCGCGAGTTATTAAGGGTTGTTCAACGCTGGTTGTTCAACTCGTTACGGCCGACCGGAAAGGAGATTTTTTCAGGGTTAACCTGAAATAATCGACCCAATTTTCTCAGGGAATGTTGGTTTATGTATTACGTCTTATATGTGCTAATTTTAGCGTGATTGAATCATTGGAAGGTCATTTACAAGCGTTAGATGAAGTAAACATTTCCTACCGCTAGAAGTCACTGTTCGATCATTTATAACCTTTAAGTGAAGTGAAAACTTCCAACCGCTGGATGGCTAAGTACAATCAACGCTTATAAAGAACTTCTAATGATCCAATCATTTGGATCTTGATTGCAGGTGCTGCAATTAATCAACGTAATACGCTGTATTGCGATTTTTGCGATATAATAATAATTACACGCCGGAAGAGGAATATGGTCCTCATTGATTGCTGAAATCGATTTTGGGAGCTTGTACCGTCTACTGATGGTGTTCGCTAATATTCTGTGCGTTTCAGTTGTCAGTGCGTTCAGTTCAGTTGTTGGAGGCATGTGGTTCCTTTGTATGAAAGCAAAGTTTGCGTTTTTAGCCGGTTATGCGAGCTTTTATCAATGCGTAGTCAGTCTTTGTTCATTCCGGCTTGTGTTTCTGACATTGGTAGATCGATCCAAAGTGCTTCATGCAGTTAACTCAATGATTCCAATAAGTAATCAAATAGAGATTCGAATAGTAGATTTTTACAAACGAAATAGTCTTGTTCGTAATGTGAAAATGTCCCCCATCGCAAGAGAATTTGATTTCGCCCCTTTTTAGCATAAAAAAATAGTGTGAAGCGAGGCTTTAATTCTTGCTGGTGCCCATAACTGTCTTTAGAATACATCTGGTGGAGTTTGCTCGACAAATACTGTTGAGGTCGATATTGTAGACAATGCTGTCGGTGTTGAACTGGAACTCGGCAGCGTTGTAGTTGATGACGAGGTAGTTGAACTTTGAATTGTTGTCGCAGATATGGGCGATGTTGATACATCTGGCGGAGTTTGCTCAATAAATATGGTTGAGGTTGATATTGTGGACAATGTTGTCGACGGTGAGCTGGAACTCGGCAGAGTTGTAGTTGATGACGAGGTAGTTGAACTTTGGATTGTTGTCGCAGATATGGGCGACGTTGAAGAGGTTGTAGCTGATGTTGAAGGGGATGTAGCTGCTGTTAAAGGAGACGTAGTTGATGTTGAAGAGGATGGAATACTTTCACTTGGCTCTGTAGAAAGAGTCTCGGCAGTAGTGCTGCTAACTGCTGAAAAATTTGTGATAGTTGCGAGGGGGCTGCTTGTTGTTTCGCCGCTCGGTAGATTGCGCCCAAACATCGGTGTATTCATTATATTCGTATCGTGCCTGACCGTAAAAATTGAAATCGTTGAATCGTTCACAGACGAATATTATTTCCACAATATCAAGCTCATACTTACATGAAAAATAATAGTATCCACCACGGAACTGCAAAAAAAAAGCATATATAGATTAGGTCAATCATGTGAAGATGGCGGGTTCATGCATAGGGTGATGCTTCGAGCATTACTTTAGCTGTCAACTTGACCTGCAAAAACGGTAATAATTTTACCCATAGACTTATATATATACCCATAAAACTCATATATAGATATCCAGTTGGGTTTTACAGCTACAGTAATACAATCTGCTTAGCCCCCACGTAAAAAAACATACCGAGGTATTGGATTTGATGTCAATTACTTGTCGCTATACTAATGGCTTTCCGCAAATACTAATTTTTCAGAACTTACCTCCTGATTTACAGTCGTTCGGATCTATTTCCCATCGTCCAATATGGTTACAGCGTGCAAGAAAACTTTGTCGTTTGTTGTAAGTACATGGCAACTCTAGTTCCGCGCCTACTGAAAACCGCATTGTTAGAAAGAGCGGATTCATATATCCATCCAAATATCCACATGTGAACGATGGATAACAGATGATGCTGTAGTCAGCAGTTCGCCATTCTCCATCCTGTGTACAGAAGATCGTATAGAAGGTATGGTAGAGAGTCGGACACGGCAATTCGGAAATGATTCCAGGCCTGTGGAAGGTTCCAGTCTCGTCTATCGGTAAGCACGCTCCTATTTTTCCTAAAAAATAAATTTTACAAAATTGGGAAAATTGAGAAGGGACAAGGGGTGGCGTTCCTTTACTTTATCCCTTTTCAGCTCCAGATTTCTGTCTTAGTTAGAGGCGTATTTTAGCTATCCTTTGTCAAGTTTGGCAATTGAAAGTTTCTAATTCCTAAAAACCATTTATACCACTGAAAATATTAAAACTAATTCTACCGACAACCTATTTTACATTTTTAAATCTATGCGAATCGAGTCGTATATACCTCAACTTACTTGCGTTTGTAATTTCGCAGCCAAATACAGCAATCATGAATGTTAGGTTAAAAAATCGCATACTTTAATTAATAAATGTACTCAGCAAAGTATATAACAAAAGATTTTCACTGCTGCTTCAAAGTTTGTTACTAACGAGTGGCAGCGAATTCCAGCCTCACATATAGAGTATAGACCACAGTGATTGTTTACGTTTGAATCATGAGCCCCTAATGCAAAACTTGTTAGATTCTCCTCTTACGTAAAGAAATATCTTGAAGGGTATGGAAAACGAACCAAACAATGTCAAATTAGAAATCGTATTTATTAATGTACAAGGCAAAAGTATTCAGTATGTGACGCGGCTTTGTTCAGGGATTATATTACTTAATTCCTTATGAAGACTTTCTAACGCATTGATAGCGACACTTCGGAAGTATTACAATACGTCCGAAATTTGTTCCAGTAAGATCCAACACCATGACATAATTATCCCGTGCTCACGCGTTCAAATCTTCTGTCATTAAATCTGTTCATAACATATTCGAGGCCGATAACTTAGAAATCCTAAGGAAATCCTTAAATCCCAAAATCCTTAAATTAACATGAACCGGATCCTTTCTGATATTGCCTTTACACCCGTAATACTTTCGTAGAAATCCTTAAGCGTATTATTAATTTGTGAATGCAAAGTATGAGAGTGGTTATGAAAATTCCCAGCCTCAAAAGGTTAATGTTGTTTGCTGCGGAGTTCTCTTTATGGGTGATGACGAAGCATTACCGACTTTTTTTGCCTGGGGTCATGTAGTATACATGTACTTTACTGCTGGTGTTTATTTATTGAATTGCGTATCAAGTTTAGTAGTGACGTAGTAAGAGTATACGTCATGATTTTAATTTCATCCCAAGTCCAGAGAATACATCAGTATAAACACAAGAATAGGACCACCATACAACCCAAAAGGTGGTTCTACATACGGTACACGATTTACAAACTATCAGATCCGGATCTTTCGGACGAATTCCAAAGTATCCTTAAAACCGCTATCATAAGGAATCAACCCAGTAACCCGTGTTACAATTAAGCTGATTAAAATTTTGTAGAAAAATTATCTCGTGGGTAGTTAAATGCCATCTTCCCGTCACAAAATCTGTTATTATAATCCAGATGATATAGGAAATTTGAAATTGAATTGTGGTCTGACTACTGGACTCAATGACATCTCTCATCTGCAGACTGTTATTATTATTTCCAGATTGAACGTTAAAAAGGAAATGAATTATCAATTATAATAGTTCCTTCATTCAAATATATCCTGCTGATTGATAAATTCTTATTTTATTTAAAGCGAAATTTAACTGCGGTCAGACCAGGTCTTCATAAAACAGCGACCATGTCTTCGTTTATGATCCTAGTTTTTCATCTGGTATAGCGCTCTTTAGTCAGGATAGATTTCAAAAATGCAAGGTATTTTCGCTGCTTGCTTAGTCGGAACTGTGGTCTGTTTTACAGCAGAGAGCGTTGCCAGTGAGTATTACTTTGTTCTTCTGTACGAGGAAATCGCTCGATATTGTTACTTCAGTTCTGGTTTTCTGATGTCAATATTACCTCAAGGGGGATTTTCTTTGCAGTAATGATAAAGCATAAATCCTGCTAATGGTAATGCCAAATCAATAACATGAAATTATGTTAACAGACCGAATACCTAGTGTGACATTCATATATAGAAAATATATGGATAAAAGTACGTCTTGTTTTTAAACTGTTTTCAACGTTGTAATATCTATTTAATGTCTACAATAGATATCGTCACGGAGTATAGCCAGCCAAAACCTGCAATACTTATATCCTCCGTAGGATGCAAAGTTCCTGGTACAGCGAGAGTATACCCGGTTGGATCAGGAGTACCGTTTTTCTGTCCCCCCTTCACTCCACCCGCTGTATATTCTGCCCGTTGCCTACCTGAAGGAAAATGGGACCACGCGGGACGTTCCGAATGTAGTAAAGTGAGAAAGAAAAAATTCTGCCCTTACTTAGAAAATTATATGAATAAAAAACACAGGAACAGTAGATTTCCCATTTCCCATCGAATCGTGCTCCCTTGTCCCAGCAACTATCGAATATCCACAATGGCTTCTTGCAGCTCCGGCGGTATATGGAAATACAATCTGAGAGATTGCCAAAGAATGTCTAATAGTAAGTCTCTTTTTTGAACTCAGTAATACATTTGCACCCTGATTGTGAAGATAGAAATTATGCCCCACGGCTGGCTGTACGTTTTTTATTAGTTCCTATCTTATTAGAGCGGATTTGTTTATTGGTGGTACGATGTATTCAGAATTCATAACCACATGGCTTGTTGTTTTTCAGTTCCAGTGTGGCTGTGGTTACTTCTATTGTGATGGATTAAGGCACCGTCATTTCCATTCCTGACTTTTATGAAATGAAATCCTAAAAAATATCACGTTTAGAGAGAAAAAAACGCCGAGAGCACTGTGGGTTTTCTCGCTTTCTCACTCCCGGTATGTCTTAGCATTACCGTTAGAACCCGACCTTACGAAACACAGAAAATAGATTGGTATAATGGAAAATTGAAACATAGCCGCAGTGGGTTGTCTGAAATTTCTATAGATTTTCTCAGTTTCGCAATATATAACATGTCACAACATGATCGTTATCGTGACCCAAGGTTTTTTCTCTTGAATCAAATAACAATAGAAAGTGTTAGGTTACCTTTGATGCGGTTTTAAACTACGGTATCTGACAGCAGACCAGCAAAGATTTTCGTTTTCAAGTAAAACTGATATAACACAAAGCTACCAAAAATATAAAAATAGCAGTAATTTGCCCTCTTCAGAAGATTGCTATCAGTGAATTATGTTCGTGACAGCTCTCCGTGTATACAACAACTACGCTTGAGGTGGATGATTTTGCAAATGAAATGAAAAATGGTTATCTTACGTGAGCTGATTCACTGTATGAAGTTACTGTATATAATTTTCTTCCGTAAATCGTTCAACGCGTAATTGAGGTGTGCGGATTATGAACCGCGATGCGTTCGAACATGCTCTCCTTTCTTCATTCAAATGAAATGTTTCTTCACGACTTTTGAGGAGAAAAAGTCGTACCAGGCTGATTGCTTGCACTAAAAATATTTATCTTACGCTGAGAACGTCGTGAGACCGTTGACCACGATAAATATAAATATATTTCTTTATATCTTGCAGGAAAATCTATTTTTCACTCACGAGAGATATAAGACTTAACTTTACTGTTGTTATATTTTTTAAAGCAGAAAACAATCAATTATACACGAAGAACACTTCTCCCTCTGGGCTGGGTAAGAACTAAAAATATCGTAGGACTAACGATATGCTATTTTCCGACTATCTTTTTCAATTATGATCAATTTTTGAGAAAGTAAATTAATAGATGTTAGTTATTTAACTAAATGAAATTGTTTATATTTTTCTTGCCTTTTACTGTGATGTGTTGTTCTTATTACTTCCATCGTTTTCCACTAAGAATAAATTCTTTCGATTCAATACGATTTATTAACGCTCATGTGGCCTCAGATCACATCGCATTAAACGGAAAGCCAAGAGGTTTAAGCAATATCTCTAAGTCAGCTACCAGTGTTTTTCATAACAAAGAGAAGTTCTGAATTCTCCATTTCATTTTTAGTATGTTAAATATATCACAATTATAATCGATGACATATGATTAGTCAGCAGAGAAATATTTCGAAATAAATCTTTTATTTTTCAAGTTTTTCTCGTAATTCGTTTATTTCACTACAATATATTTACTCAATATCAATTATTCCTTACTTACTTTCTATATTTCTTCTTTTTTTAAATCTGCGTTGAATCCTTACACTCTTACATACAAGCCTATCCTAGCATTTATTAGGGGGTACACTAATATCTACTGTTTTGAATTAGATTAATTACTCAAATGCTATTATAGTAAACGTGATCATGGTCAGTGTTAAAATGGCAGTATATAGGCACGGCTATAAAATGTGTTGATCATCCCCTTTGAGAGTTTTCGAAACGAGAACAAAGTCCAATAATAGGTTTGATTAAATGTATAAGGCAAGCATGATAATACGAAGAAGTTCCATGCAGTTTTAGCCTTCTTTTAGTGCAGCTCGCACGCTAGGCAAAGAGACGCATACGTTCTTATGTGCAACTAGTGGACACCGCATAACAGAAATCACCGATTAATTTAACCTTCGAACTTCGACTTTAATATAGTTTCATTGAGGTCAATATAAGTTTCTCAATTAGTCACCCCTGGCTATAGAATTTGATCGATATTTTAACAGACCAAAACAATCGTCAATTATATTTTTTTACACTTATAGAGCGTAAGTTCGTTATAAACTTTTTACGACCTGTTTATATCATTTTCGACTGCATTACCAATGAGAATAGCAGATAAGGTAAACTTTAAACGTCATTTTTATATTTATCTTTCAACTCGGACATTTCCGGGAACGTAATTAAAAGGTGTGGAGCGGTAAATGGTACGTGTTGTCGTCATCAATCCATCAGGTGGTGTCTATCTGGAATTAAAATTTCGAATTTAACCCGCTGACGCATGTAGTGTAAACTGTACTGTGTAGATGCAGTGTGCCTTTGATGAAGTTACACTTTTTTTGACTAATATATACGGTAAATGAATGAATTCTGCGTACAAAGCTAAAACACACAATATATCTACCTATAGATTTGGTTGTATGTTTTTACCAGTGAGCAGCAGTAACCGGTGTCAAAAATTATGACAGTAAAAATTGTTGTTCAGCACCCCTTCCATTATATTGAAACATGCTTTATTTTTGAACTCATCTTTTTACCACTTCACTTTCAAAAGTTCTAAATATTTAACAAGTAATTCCGACATAGGTGGGTGATATTGGTGACATCACCATATCCTGAAAAATATATTTAAATTTAAGGAATAATGAGTAAAAATCCAAAGAAAAAATACGACTATTCTAGAAGTAAAATCTTAATTATACTTGAAAGAGCAAGGTGGTTGCAATTAAGCTATTTTTTACTTCCGGACGTGATGGAATAATTTTTTTTTATTGGTTTAGGTATGTGCCTGGTAAACTGACATCATAAGTGCTACTGTGCTATCTATACATAGAATCTATAAAGTCGAGTCGAGCAGAAACAGGTATTTTCTTCAAATTCCTATTTATTTTTACCTCCAATTCCGAAAAAACATTTTAATTAGAACTAAAATCATTTCCACTACGCTAATATCGGGAATAATTAACCCACTAACGGAAATTCATTCGGTGCAGCCTTCGGTGTTTCGTCATACCATACTTTATTTCGATGGCTTCATGAAAAACGTTTAATGTTTATGCTACAGAATGGTACCACCCGATCCAAGGTTGCCCGCATTCTATAGAACATTAAGAAGAACTCTGTATGGTTTAACCTATTATTTTAGCTTTGTGTTAAGCATTACCACGAGCGCATTATCAATCAATATCAGCAAGTGAAAAAATAAATATATAAAAAATAATAAAGATAAATATCACGTGATCCAAATTCCATTGAGATCATCGGCGCTTATAAAATGCGGAAAGGGTACGACAACTCATCAAATAATCCTACAGTGATTCGGCAAGAATTGTTCTGTCACGTTGACGTAAAGGTAATATAGTCTAAGTCTGAGCTATGGAATCGTGGGCAAAGATTTTCGCTGGAGTCTTGCTGCTTTTTGCCGTTGTTTACAACGCTAACGCACGTAAGTTTGAATGATATTGATATTGGCAGCTAAGAATTCATATGACCTTCGGAATTTTCTTTAGAGCCCGTTGCGAACGCATACCAATCTGGGAATTCTCCAGTCACCTCTTCATACCAGTCTCCTCCGTACGGAGGAGGATACCAATACCCTTATTATGGAGGAGGATACCAATACCCCTACTACCAACCATACTATTACAATTATAACCATTATGATCCTTACAATCACGGCGGATATTATCAAAACCATAACAACGGATATGGTTATGGTGGCTACGGATATGGATGTAAGTCTTACGAATAAATCATAAATCTAACTTCATCTGCAATGTTCTGCTTAATTATATGTAGTCTATTGTTTATCCAATCAAGTAGTATACGAATGTTCTTGATGATATGTTTTGTTCTCGCAGACGGCAACTCAAACCTGCTCACCTACTTGTTGCTACTGTAAGTATTCAAAACTTCATATAAAAGTAGAATTTGAATTTGAAACATAAATCTTTGATAACACGCACGACCTAGAGTCACAATAGTTTCTTCTTCTATTATTTCAGTCAATTACATTAGTTTTCAATAACGATAATAGATATGCAAAATGGTGAACCTCTTTAATGTGCATTACTTTAGCACTGGAAGTAAAAAGTTGAAATTAGGGTTGATGTTCTAATGTGAAGTGTAGCTTAATTGAGGTAATACTGTACTACTATATTTTACAGGAACCCAACTGCTTTTTCGGGTTAGGAAGGATCTTTTACAGAATAACTACCACCGATAATACCAGAATACTTACTCACTGCCTTCTTGTTTCGGGTCGAAATAAGATATTTTCCTTTGAGCTTCGAGTTTTTTTTTCTTTTAACTACGAAGTACACAACAATATCTTCTGCTACCATGTCCCTTTGATTGAGTTAAAAATTATAGATATTGCTTTTGCGTGTAATATGTTATCATAAATAAAGGTTATCTTAATGAAACAATGCTTCTTTATTGAATTCAATTAGTTAGAGGAGAAATCTGAGAAGGCGAAAGAAATATTGTAGCTTAATCGATGCAGGTGAAGTAAACTTAACTGGATACTTTGTACAGTGGGTATGATATGGAAATAATGGCTAAAGTTAAATTTCTCGACAGTTTTATCATCACCTCAGATCTTCCGAATCCATTGCCCCGCAAAACCGGTGAGGAATATTTTTGCTTATCTGATCAGTAATTACATCGCCTTCACCTACACACAACAAGCTGAATCGTACGACGTATGACGTCATTCAGTCATTGAATAGAAAGTACTTGGCGGAGACTTGCTGTGTCATTCGCAGTTATCTAATTCACTTCGCAGAAACATTGAACATTTTTTTCAACTCAATTGCAACTCGATGTGCCGGTGTATTATAAAAATAATGACATGTGATTATAGAGAAAATCAAATCAGTTCGGTCTATCCATGAGTAATATTCCTGACATTTATATTGCCCCATCGGGTAAGTCATCAAAGTGAAATGTTCAAAGGTGTCATAGATTCTTTGCCCTTAAGCACATGGCCTGTATTACTTCCCTATTTCTTATGCATGGTCGCATAAAAAAAATGTGATAACGGCTATAAAACCTGGCTCCGGTATATCATTCATAGAAGAAACGCAAAGGCTCATCGTGTCCCGGTAGAAAATACAACAAACAAGAGATGGAATCCTACATCAAGAATTTTATCGTCGTATTGCTGCTTTTCGTAATTGCTTGCAGCGTCAGTGGCCGTGAGTTCACAATTGTGTATTGAATGTAGGTTTTTAGGATTTTCTTTCTCAGATATTGATTTCAGCAATTTGTTGATAG
Organism: Halocynthia aurantium; assembly: GCA_013436065.1. Lineage (NCBI taxonomy): Eukaryota > Metazoa > Chordata > Ascidiacea > Stolidobranchia > Pyuridae > Halocynthia > Halocynthia aurantium. The sequence goes on from QXVX01006076.1 coordinate 62,172, forward strand.
AGCCTACCCAATACGGTCAAACTGGATACGGTCAACAGGCTGGCTACGGAAACACCGGCTATGGCAGCACCGGTTATGGATATGATCCTTATGGTTACGGCGGTGGCTACGGACAACAATATGGTGGTTATGGAAATAATCAATACGGCCACGGAGGCGGAGGCGGTGGCGGAGGACTATTCGGAGGTAGCGGAAGCGGAGGACTATTTGGAGGAAGTGAGCTTCGTCATTAGTCGATTTTATAGCGATAAATATATTCAGTAATATGGAATATAACAGTTAGTAAACCTGAAGTGAAACGCCGAAAATTTTCTGTCTTGACCGTTCTTTTTTCATACTATTCGCACCTATGTTTTTAACTATGGTAAATTTTTTTGGCAAACTTGTAATCCTGCAAAGATCCGTAATCAAATTTACGCCGTGCCTGTATTTACATTCAAGTGTTTTCTTTCTTTTTCAGGCAATATTCTCTTGCTGTTCCTCCTGTTGTAAGTATTTTACTCTAGAATGAAGATTGGCGATTCCAAACTTTGTGGGGAGATTTTGTTCACTATATGTTTATACCAAGTCCATAAGTATTTATTAATACATGAACAGATGTATAAAATACTCAAGTACTGAAATTGCAAAGTTCGAATGATGGGTGATGTCAACATTCGCGTGAGAGCCCGGGGCAGATAACCCAAATTTCGGGCAGAAATCAAGTCATTGCCGAGCGAACGCAAGGCATAAAACGAGAGTTTAGAGTCGTCAATTTTTCTATGTAGATAGATAAGCGTTTTTGATGTGTGTAATCTTTGGAAAAGAAAATGTAGCTTAATTTTATTCATTTTTCAGAGGTAACAATAACAGCGGAACAGGCGGACTTTTTGGTTAAGAAGAATGTTGAACATACCACCGTCTACAGTAACAGAAGACTCAATCTCACTGCCTTGTTGTTCGGCGTCAAAAGAAAAAAAAATTCTCTTGAATTTTGTATTTCGCTGTTACCATGTGCCTTTGATAGAGTTAACATTGTTATAGAATAGGTTTTACCAGCGCCTTGTAATATTAATATTATAAATAAAGTTTACCTCAGTGAAACATAATTTTTGTTGTTGAATTTGATTAAAAGAAGAACAGTTTGAGATAGCGGTGTAAGTAAAAGTATTATCAACCTATCTCTTTTAACGGATATAAGCAGTATAAAATAGAAGACTCGACCTCATGTAAAATGCAAAGGAAGTTACATAATGAAAATAAATACTCAAAACGCCGTTGCCGAACATCGCAGTTCGGAGAGGAGTAAATCTCGTCTCTGAATGAATTGCATTATTCAAAAAAATATTCAACACTCCTTCTTATGTTCTTGAACTGCCCGGCATGCAAACATCGGCTTTGGTGAAGAATAATATTCTATTTATAATTCATTTGACAAAACAAAGTATAAGGCAGAATGTTATATTACTTGCGTACTGTTATGAATATATGATCAAAAGACTGTAAAAAAGCAGACAATATTAGCCTGGAGCCATGGAGATATTCGTAATGTTCATAAAAGTTTTACGTAACTAGTCACAGTAACAGGGCTAGATATTGTATATAGTTGACGTGATGGCAATACGCTGTATTCGGTGCTGTCCAGCTCAGGCCCGTGTTCAAATTACGTGAGTTAGAGGCTGGTGTAACAAGCCGTGCTTGCTGTAACGCTTCAATCACTCTCGAATAATCCGTACACTACACTATACTGTCGTGTGAAGCTTGCAGTCCCTCCATTATGTTTTTCCACGAGCCGCCACTGCACAGACTTGTCCATTAATTAGATAGCGTTGTTAAACACATGTGCAATAATTTCAAAGATGATGTCCTACTAATAAGTGCAGAAAAAATGAAAAAAAAACACGGAAAATTGAAGATTAATTAAATAGCAAGGGAATTCTAGTAGATTGCCTATGCTACAGTTGAATAATTCTTATGCTACAGCTGAATGATTTGTCACATTTGTCATTTACTTTTTCTAGAATGTTCTCGTGTGCGTTTGATTATACAGTTTAACATCGTTGTTTATGATTACTTCTGCTTTCTGTCAAAGATTAATATGAAATAATCTTGTTCAACTACCATCAATACCCAAAAGCTGTGGATAACCAGTAAGTAGTTGCAATTTCTTCACATCTTCATTGTATGTCTTATGAAAATATTTGATTTCTCCGTTTGTTTTTGCTGCCTACGAATCCATAAAATAAAAGGTGAACAAAAAAGGTGAAGGATTGCTACGTTACCCGAGCTTTTATTCTCCAATGTATTATGTAGGGTAGGGAATGAATATGTCACTTGCACGACTCTCCATTCAAGATGGTTAACTTTTACCCATTGCAATAAACTTTTATCTATACAACACGCCGTTTCCGTTGTCATTAACAACCTGTAAATTTGATCTGTCTTCTCAGAACTCAAATGCCCTTAAGGCTTAAGTAATGGTTACGTAGCATATCGTTAAGTATGCTTCTGGATGTTTACATATACATTTAGATTACTTAAAACTGCGGAAAATTATTTAAAAACGGACGAAAGAAATGCGATGTGAAATTTTTCAATAATACAGGGCAATGCAGGGTTCAAGTTAAGGGTGAAGTGTGAAGAGCAAAAGGTTAAAGGTCACAAACATAATGCACAAGAAAAATGTTTTGGAAAGTTTATCTCACTACAATTCTCACCTTCACATCACATCCCCAAAAATGTTTTGTGATTATTTTTCGTTTACGTTTTTTCTTTCTATTTTTATTGTTTCCATTTTTAAGATGCGACTTTTCACGTTATCCATACATCCCAGATACCCTTTCTTTTACTCGTCGAAAAAGATTTTTTGGGACCGTAGTACTGTACTTTGGAGAATGGAATATTACCCTAAAAATTGAGGAATTAGTGGGGGCGATTCACATTTTACTTGGAGCAAGTTAGATGTCATCGGAGGGTTAATTACTCGGTCGAAACAACATGTTTAAGTAGGCATCGGTTATTTTACTAAGAAAGAAGGCGTTTCATAGTTGAAATTATGTAGAAATCATCCTCGCCTATAAAATGCGAGTACGCTCCGTTATTTATTCGAGGTACAGAATTGTGCAAGATTCAGTTTCTTTGTCTATATACTGTAACGTATACAAACTACTGTAGTGAACCATCATGCACACTTCTGCAACGATTTTAGCCGGCCTGTTGCTGCTTTCCGCAGTTTACGTAGCCAGTCCTCGTAAGTTGATAGCTTGCAATTCGAATACTGTAGTAATAGCAAGCTAAATAACCGAGCCAACTTTTTTCCAGAACCTTATTACGGAAGTCAAGTATATTATCCATCCTCGTACGGTAACAGTGGTTACTATCCATATTACGGTGGACATGGAGGATACGGAGGACATGGTGGCGGCTATGGAGGACATGGTGGCGGCTATGGTGGTAAGCATAGTGAATAGCCGAGATTATATATGTACCTGTATTTCTATTGAAATATTTTCTTCCTGTTTCAGGATCATCAGGACTTATCTGGCTTCTGCTTCTGTCGTAAGTATTTTGCTTTAGATACTAGACTAGACTAGCTATACCAAACTTTGTAGGTATATTTTGTCTACTTTATATTTATACCATGTTAATACGTAATAATTTGACGTAAATGAATGTTAAACCAGGAACCTATTTTGTGCACAGTACATAGTGCCATAAGTACTGAATGCAAAAAAATTGAAATGATGGGGGATGTCAATATCCTCCAATGAGAAGAGTTGCTTAATAACATTCATTTTTTGCAGGGGCGGAAATTTTTTCAAGAATATTGGTTAAGAAGAAAATTGAACGTAACTACCATCTGCAATAACACATTTGTGTCAAAAGAAAATAATTTTCTTTTCTGATTTCTTTTTTAAAACTCCATGCCAGTGCCTAACATCATTACATGAAATTGCCGGAGGTAACTCCGTTATATAGTAGGTACAGATAGATCTTGTAATATTAATATCATAAATAAAGGTTACATTACAGTGAAACATGGCTTTTGTTGTTGACTTTGATCAAGAGAAGAACAGTTTGAGATGGCGAAATAGAGAATAGAGAGTGTTTATATTACACTAAAAGACTGGATTATTATAACCGAATAATAATATTAAACTACTAATATTAAAATTGGATGAAACGTCATAGCAGATTCCCTTGAATGCCCATGCATGATTTCCATCCTTCAGGTTCTGGTACGGCCCCGGTATATCACCTTTGCAGGGATTGATAATAGAGTCAATAAGCTTCAATAACCAATCTCTTTGCTTTTAACTTTCGTGAATTAATGTATATAAGCATTAGAAAATAGAAGACTTGACCTTTTGTAAAATGCGAAAGGAGTTACGTAATAAAAATAAATAGACATCGTACATCGAACATCGTAGTTTGGGGATGAGTAAATCTCTTCTCTGAATGAATTGCATTATTTAAGAATATATCAACACGCCTTCTTATGTTCTTGAAATGCCCGCCAACACTGAATAATAATAATATTCTATTTATTATTCAATTGACAAAACAAAAACAAAGTATAAGGCAAAATGTGATCTTGCTTGCGTAATTTGATATCTGTGATATCTGGTCACAAGACTTGCAGAAAAGCAGACAATATTAGCCTGGAGCTAGAGACCTTCGTCATGTTCGTAAAAGTTGTACAAAAATAGTCACACTAACAGTCTCGAGTCAAAAAATTGCTGAGGTAACGAGCCTTGCAAGCAATTGGTGAGATGCTAAAGTATTGTTGCAAATTTGTTGCACTCAACAAATCTGCAATTAGATAGCGTTGTTCACCACATTTGCAATGATTTTCAAGTTGTTTTTCCAAGCGTTGAGTGCTGATAAACAACAACAAAAACAGAAAATTTGAACAGAATGAAATAGCAAGGGAATTCTAGTAGTTTCCTCATGCTACAGTTGAATAATTCTTATGTTACGGCCTAATGATTTGCCCCATTTGTCCTCTACTTTATTTTAGAATGTTCTTTCATGTGTTTGCTTTTATAACATCGTTGTTTATGATTACTTCAGCTCTCTGGTATAGAATAATATAAAATAATCTAGTTTAACTACCATCAATACCAAGAGCCGTGTATAATCAGTAAGTGCTTGCAATATCTTCACAAGTTATTCTATGTCTTATGAAAATATCTGATTTATCCGTTTGGATCACAGTGCGATATTAAACAGACTATAAGCCGTGCTGTGCTGTGCGATAAATTATTAGTATCCATTTTTTGTTTTTAATGTTGAAAAGATCCTACATGGTTATGCCCATTCAGTCGTTGTAAAATTTTGACAAAACTTTGCGTGAAAAATGGTAGGTCGTTAAAGCAATGACATTTGTTTGGCATAAAATCTTGAAAAAACTTTGCATGAAAACTGAATGGTAGTTAATGCAATTTGTTTGGCAACAACAGGGTACATATGTCTTTAGTTCGTTCAATGAATGGGCCACGTACTTAAAAAGTTTGGGAACCACTGCCTTAAGCAATGGTTACGTAGCATATCGGTATGGTCGTTATTTCTTATGCATGTTTACCTATTCATTAGATAGCCTAAAACTGTAAAAAAGTATTATAAAGCGAATGAAAGATTGGGGGTAGAAGTAAAAAATTTCTCTACGGCAAAGCAATGGAACGTTTTCAAGAGTCACAAAAATAATGTTACGAAGAAATGTTTTTTTCCATTTTTTCCTCATCCTCAATTTTATTTCAGTACTATTCCCACCCGAAAAAGTTTTGTGAATATTTTCAACTTTTCTTTTAATTTTATTGTTTCGTCTTTTTCTCATCACCCATGAATCCCAGATCTTCAGAAAAGAGATATTGTGTGACTGAGCTACTGTAGTACCATAAACTTCCAAATATTTTTTGTGGAAATGGAATATCACCTTATAAAATGAAGGAAGGGGGAGGGAGAAAATTCACATTTGTCGTGCAACGAGCTAGATGTCAATACAGGGTTAATTACTTGCTCGGAACAACATGTTTTGGCTAGCATTAGTTTTTTTTTATTAAGTCACATATTGGAGAAAAAAGGCATCGCACGGTTAAAATTCCGTTGAGATCACCCTCGCCTATAAAATCTCGAATACGCTCTGAAATTTATTCGAGGTACAGAATTGCGCAAGATATACTGTAACGTATACAAACTACTGTGGTGCACCATCATGCACACTTCTGCAACGATTTTTGCCGGACTGTTGCTGCTTTCTGCAGTTTACGTAGCCAGTCCTCGTAAGTTGATAGCTTGCTCTTCGATTACTGTAGTAATTGCAGGCTTAAAAACTTAGCCAAATATTTTTCCAGAACCTTATTACGGAAATCAATATTATCCATCGTACGGTTACAGTGGATACTACCCATATTACGGTGGAGGATACGGTGGTGGATATGGTGGTGGATATGGGGGTGGATATGGAGGTGGATATGGAAGTAAGCATAGTGAATAGCCGAGATAATTTATGTAAATATTATTAATATAGTGAGAAATTTATGCAGTAATATGAAGCTCAAACCGCCGATTTTTCTCTAACACGTAGTTCGCCTCTCTTCCTACAAGATAAAATTAGGAATGTCTGTCTACACGGCAATAAATGTTTTTACTTATCTCACATATGTTTTATTCCAATCTTTCTGTTCGAATTTTATATATATTTTAACGAAGTTAATGATAGAACGTTGTGATATAAATCAAGAATGGATGTAAATTCTCATCTATGCTGAATAAATATTGCTAAACTGGTAATACCAGTAAAATACTGTTAGTAATACTGCGATGACCACCGATTCCGAAGACTACCTGTATTTCTATTGATGTATTTCCTTTCTTTCTCAGACGAATTGATCTGGCTTTGGATTCTGTTGTAAGTATTTTGCTTCAGATACTGGACTAGACTAGCAAATGCCTAACTTTGTAGGTGCATAAACGTAAACAAATGTAAAACGAGGAATCTATTTGTGCATAGGACATAGTGCCATAAGTACTGAATGCAAAAATTGGAATGATGGGTGATGTCAATATATTCCTATTAGAAGTGTTGCTTAATAATATTCATTTTTTGCAGGCGCGGAAATCTTTTTACTGGTTAAGAAGAATATTGAACGTAACCACCATCTACAAAAACATATACGCTTGTTTGGTTCAGGAAAATAATTTCAGCTTCTTGATATTTTTTAATAGCTTGAAAACAATGCCAATGCAAAAATATATTCTCTGTCATTAATATCATGCCATTGGTTTAGCTAATTAACTCCGATATATATCGGTATAGACTAATTTTGCTTGCTCATGTATTAACATCCTAAATAAATGTTATATCAATGAAACATGGCTTCTCAGTTTAATTTGTCTGAAGAAAAACCGGTTTGAAATAGACAAAGAGATATTATAGATAAAACTGCTGTGCAGGTAAAGTCAAGTTAGCTGGGAACTCTACAGCGACTTTATTATGTTCGATGGTCACAAACACCATTCATTGGTGTACGTTGAGCTAATTTTTTTTTTGAAAATATAACTCCGCCTCTGCTAGGATATCCTAGGTCAGAGGTCAAAAACCCAGAAAAAAATAAGAGAGCCGCAGTTCCTCGACCCCTGCCCTAGGTCACCACATGAAATTTTGTTCAAATCGGTCTTGCTGTTAGTTGCATGCCTCTCCGTTTAACATGGTTTACTTTGACCCTTCGCGATCCACCTTTATCATTACAATAGTAAGTCGTTATTTTTTCATTACCAATTTGATCTGGCAGTCTTCTTCTCAGAATTCAGGATGCCTTCGGCAATGGTTACGTGCGTATCGTCAGATTACCTCATAGTTATTTACATAATCCTGAGAATACTTAAAACTGCAGAAAGGTTTATAAAACGAATGAAAAATTGGGAGGAGGAGAGAAAAATTCTGCTAAAACGGGACAATGCAACGTTGTATTTAAAATGAAAATAGTGATAGAGTTATCTAGAGACAATCCTTTGACATGGGACACAAATATAGTGTCACAAAGAGATGGGTGCTACTATATATTGTTTCCTATCAACCATATTTTGAAATTTTGGCAAGGTTTTGAATTGGAATCTAATTGAAAGGCCTTTTTTCATTTCCCTTAAATCACAGTTCACTGATCAAAAGCATTTCATGTTTCACTATGATAAGACGTACTTAGGGTGTTATTTCGAACCAGTCTGATGTGAAGGGAGGGTTAATTATTACACACTCAAAAATTTCTTTTCTATGAAGCCATCACCTATTCCCCAAAGCTATTTATCGTAAAAATTACAGTATAGCGTGACTTGAATGAAATTCATCACCGCCTATAAAATGCGATGTCATCGTTCCGTGGTACAGAAAATTGCGCAAGACTTGTTTTTGTCACGGGAGTTTTGGTCAACACCTATCGTATACCAACTACTGTAGTATATCATCATCATTGACTCTTCTGCAAAAATCCTCGTCTTTCTGTTACTGTCTTTCGCTGTTTACATAGCCAGTCCTCGTAAGTTGACTAATAAACTCATATAAGCGATTTAAGTAGCATGATTAAGAATTGAACAAGATATTTTTTCAAGAGCCCCTGTACAGCCAAGGACAATATCCATACTTGAACGATGGTGACTAGCTATATTACGCTAGCTATCGGGGCTACGGTGGAGGATACGGATGATACGATGGATATGGACAGAATGTAAGTTTCTGGAATAAAATCGTTTGGTGTAGTTAAATGAATATTACCAGTATCTGTACATAATTCGTAAAAAAGCTTATAAGGAATAAAAAGTTTATCTACAAATAAACGCACACGAGCTTAAACAGCAAAAGAGAAAGATATAATGTATTTTTCATTTACGATGAAGTCTCAACTTTGCTCGCTTACATCTCACTGCTGCAAAATCTTTTATCGTTATATTTTTATTTGCCAATTGAACGAAATTGAATTTATTTTATTTATACATTTGAATTATGCTTCGGTTAGTGGATTATATGCAGCAATCGATGCAACCAATTCTCTTACATTAAATTTGGTGGTAATACTCTATATTCAACCGTCTGCAGCTCGGGAAGACAGCTGTTGTGATTAAACAATTTTTGTTATTGATTTACTATATATTTGACGTTACGCTAAATTCAATTTTGTTACAGAAGCACCGGCCGAGAGGAGCTACCGTATATTCTGCAAAAACGCAATTTTTTTTCGACTTATCCAACGTCCCGCTATGCTCCGCATATATTACTAACCTTATGAAATAAACGACATTTTCTGTTAAAATTTAATATCACCTTATAAAATTACGGAGGAGGAGGAGGGGAAAAAATTCACTTTTCTCGCGCCACAAGCTAGATTTGAATACAGGGTTAATTGCTTGCTCGGAACAACATGTTTAGGCTGGTATTTATTTTATTTTATTAAGCCATATATCGGAGAAAAAGGCATTGCATGGCCAAAATTCCATCGAGGTCACCCTCGCCTATAAAATCCGAGTACTCTCCGTTATTTATTCGAGGTACAGAATTGCGCAAGATATACTGTAACGTATACGAACTACTGTAGTGAACCATCATGCACTCTTCTGCAACGATTTTTGCCGGCCTGTTGCTGCTTTCCGCAGTTTACGTAGCCAGTCCTCGTAAGTTGATAGCTTGCAATTCGAGTACTGTAGTAATAGCAAGCCTAAAAAACTGAGCCAAATATTTTTCCAGAACCTTATTACGGCAATCAAGCATATTATCCATCGTACGGTCACAGTGGATACTACCCATATTACGGTGGAGGATACGGTGGAGGATACGGTGGTGGATACGGTGGTGGATATGGTGGTGGATATGGAGGTGGCTATGGAGGTGGCTTTGGAGGTAAGCATAGTGAATGTCCGAGATATTATATGTGGGTATTATTAATATTGTGATAAATTTATGCAGTAATATGAAGCGTAAACTGCCGATTTTCCATCAACACGTAGTCAGTTCGCCTCTCTTCCTACTAGACAAAATTAGGAATGTCTGTCTACACGGCAATAAATGTTATTTCTTTTCGCACATATGTTTCATTCCAATCTTTCTGTTCGAACTTTATATATATTTTTTAACGGAGGTCAATGATAGCACATTGTGATATAAATCAAGGAAGGAGATGAATTCTCATCTATGCTGAATAAATATTGCTGACCTATTAATACTGGTAATACTGCGAGGACCCGGATCAGAATAAGTGTGCTTGTATTTCTATTGAAGTATTTTCTTCCTTTTCAGGCTCAAGCCTTATCTGGCTTCTGCTTCTGTCGTAAGTATTTTGCTTTAGAGATACTAGACTAGACTAGCTATACGAAACTTTGTAGGTACATTTTTTCTATTTTATATTTATACTAAGTTAATACGTACTAATTGAATGTAAACAAATGTAAAACGAGGAACCTATTTCGTGCACAGGACAAAGTGCCATAAGTACAATGCAATGCAAAAATAATTGGAATGATGGGTGATGTCAATATCTTCCAATGAGAAGTGTTGCTTAATAATATTCATTTTTTGCAGGCGCGGAAATCTTTTCAATTTCAATACTACTGGTTAAGAAGAAAATTGAACGTATACAAAAAACTTATACGCGCTCTTGGGTCAGCGGAAATTAATTTTCTCTTTTGATTTTTTTTTAATAACTTCAAAACTATGCCAAGGCATAACATATATCCTCTGTCATTAATATCATGCTATTGGTCTAGGTAATTAACTTCGTTATGTATCGGCTATAAACAAATCAATTTTGCTTGCTCATGTATTAATATCATTAATAAATGTTATATCAATGAAACATGGCTTCTTAGTTCAATTTGTCTGAATAAAGAACAGTTTGCTGATTTCGCGTTTGGGCGACAAGAGAGCCAACCTAGACCTTTGTCATTACACCAAAAATATGACAAGACAATAAATACTAGCACAGCTGTTCAATGGCGCAAACTACACTCTACTACTAGACGGTTAGTAGCAAGAGCAGCAAATGATATCAGATCATTCAAGATATTATCTGATTTTAGTCTACGATACCTGCATAGTGGGAAGTTTATTCAATAAATAACGCGCAGTAAAACATCGAAAGGGATAATCTTAGCCTTAGCCTTGAGAGTATAATCACATCACAATCGTCAGGAACTGCGTTTAACTCTTTCTTACATAGGCTTGATTCGAAACGCAACTAAACAAAGCAAAATTTAACCAATTTTTGATGCTGTGTGTCAGATTGTTCTTGTACCACATACGAGTCATCAACCCAGAGTCAAAAATAAACAACATAGGCAAGTACATGTGAATCAAGAGGGCCTTTGTTATCGAAGATCGCGTATATTTTTCTAGGTAATCTTGTTATTTTTTAATGTAAACAAACGTGATTCAAATTCCAGTAATTCGTTCTCCCGGAGGTCAAGAGACCATCGGATAATAACTATAGCTGGGTAAGTCGTTAAATATAAGTTAGTCACCATTATAATCCGTTTTTAAATGATGTGGTTCCCCGTTCCTGTTTTCCAACTTAGTAGCACGATTTTCTTTTCTATGCTATCAAGTAGAGTGTTTGCTATAGGCTTATTGTCTTTCATTTGCTAATATTAACAATGCATACTACTGTATATACTGAGAATGTATATTTAGTGTTTACTATGCTACTCGCAATGTCACTGTGCAATAACTCCAGCTATATAAATAAATATTTGGGGGTTTAGATCTTAACTCTGGGAATCGACAAAATTGGGGATTGTGGGCGAACATATCTCTGGTATAATCAGCTCAATAAAGAACAGCACAAAGATATGAGCTCATATTGGCTTGATAGTGGGATTACAATAAAATACCTAAACAAGTGGGAAAGTTTGAAGTGAAACTCCTCAGTGGCCGGAATTCTTTACAAAACTAATATCAACGTTGATGCGTTGTGAGAAATTGCCACAACAACTTCAAATTTTTCGTACCTGTCCCGCATCGCTCTGCGGTTAACAAGAAGATTCTGCCCATTTTGCCCCGGAGCACATTGTTCAACTATCTCTAATTAAAAATGGTAAACAAATCGATTTTTGTACCACCGTCCGGGCCAACATAAAATCGTTATTTATACCAGATAAATAGCCGACCTCCGGGCGTTGTCAGTTTTTGTTTTAAACCTCGTGACAGTAACCACAACATACACAACACATAATATATACAACGAATAGGGGCTAACTTGTTCAAGTTACCTGTAATTTGTTGGAAGTCCTCGATAGCAAAGATTTCTAGGAGGTTCAATTTGCCGTAGTCGGTTTAATTCCCTCAACAGATTTACCCGNGTTCTAACTTTAAACGTAGAATAAGCAAGTAAAATTATTCTCCAGCCTGATCAATTATTGAATAACCAATTCTGTATATAAATATATTGAGCCATGTACCACCGTGTATTATAACATTGCTATCTCATAATCCTATGGCAAAGTTAACTCCACGTGATCCACCTAATAAACACATTACAGCAAAATGCCTTAAGCGTATGCACTGGTACGTTATATAGTTGAACTAAACGTGGTATTTACTGTACAATAAAACAGACGAAAAACTGTGTTTATTGAACCCTAGACAATTATCGACCCATTGAATAGCCACGCTGACCTTCAGGATATAATACCGAGAACTTTGTATACCTTACAAATAACAGAGTTTAATTATGTACAGAAAGTAAAAAAAACTAAAATCTAGGTGGTGGGTCAAGTTATTATAAATGATTATTATAGTCTTTACTGGGCAGAGGCAATTAACCACGCAAAAGTTGTGTAAAAACGTAAAAATAAAGTTGATTTAGTGGCTTCTTTGATCAGAAGCCCTGACTTAGGCTGTACACCCTTCGTATACCATTTCTCAGTTGTATACCCTACTTATGATCCGGTATACACTTGGGTATACCGTACACCCGGTTGAAGAGCACTGCTCTAGACACACTGTGTGACCTTCATCCGTCCAATCTTTGTGTATTATACGTTAACTTTAATTGAAAATACTTCATTACAATATTAAATCTGCCGCGATCGATATATTATACGCATGTCTCATTATTCCCCACAGAACCCGTTGAAGCGCAAGGAAGACATGGTGGTGGTGGCGGATATGTACAATATGGCGGCGGTTACCCATACTATGGCAATACTGGTAAAGACAAGTTTTACAACTGAATGTTGATTTTTTTCCAACTTGAACCCAATTGTTACTACAGCGCTTTTTTTACTTTCCAGGATACGGTGGCAATGTAGGATATGGAAGTAAGTAATTTATAATATTTTTCATACATGCCAAGAGAATTAATACAACTTCTTTTTTTTCAGACTCTGGATACGGAGGTGAGTATAGTTTATGCCTCAATTTTGCGTCAATTTGTGAAAAATCAAGTATTGACACAGTTTAATATTTGCAGGATACGGTGGATACGGTGGATACGGTGGATACGGTGGCTACGGTGGATACGGTGGATACGGTGGCTACGGTGGTGGTAAGTAATTAAGACTTCTGCTACGGCTTTAATCGATGAAGAACCCTATAATTAAGACTTCTGCTACGGCTTTAATCGATGAAGAACCCTATTTTACCCAATATTTATATTTTTTCAGGTGGTAAGTTTTCCATCACAGGCGTTTTCATGTTTCTCGGTTTATATCGGTTATTTTATTAGTTTTAAATTCAGGATCAATCAAGATTTGAATAGTAAATACTAGAATTGCGCTGTAATTAACCACAACTCTGAATCTGATAATCAGCAAAAATCGCTTACATAACACCCAGTCTCTCGTGAAAGTATTAGGTCGTACAATAATACAGTAATGGATCGTAGTGTTTGCTACTTATGCTCAATGGTTAAAACGGGTCTAATGGGAATTCCTAATATTTGAAATTTCAATTACAAGTCGGTAAGTAAGTTTAGGAATTTTACTTCTTTCTATTGTAAAAAAAAACATAATATCACGATCTTGATTTTCAGGATATGGTGGTGGTGGCGGATATGGTGGCGGTGGCGGATATGGTAATGGACACAATAATCGCGGTGGTGGACTCTTTGGAGGTAAAATAATTACGTTCCATATATTGTGACCAGACACGATTAGCATTTTCACTTTTCTGCCTATTTTCAGTGGTCTCAGATGGGGGTTAGTCACTGCAGGTTTGAACACTCGTAAATTCATATCGAAGTGATGACTTTTTTCATACTAAATTATGATATATGTTATATAGGCAATCACGTTAGTTCTTTCTATTAGAATTGCCGAAGACGTCACATATTAGGCCGCCATTCCTTCAAACTCTAATTGAATCGTAATGTGATTATTAGCCCAGTTTGGCAAAATCAAACAAAATTATCCTTTGTAAATCCGAATTTTCCGTATTTATATCTAATTGCCGAATTACATCACTTTGTTACATCTCATTGTTATCAACAGTTGATGACTGTGTTTCGCCCCACTTACTGTTAGCAGGAAGACGTAGTTCCTGTATTTTGGAATATTAACCTTAGGACATGATTTTGAATACTAGAGATTGCAGTACTGTATTTAGACAGTACTCCGCTCATTGGTTAACATTTCTAAATTACTATCTTGTTGAAACTACGGTATAAATATGAAATTTAAACATAGAAAAGTATTGTTGTTCATACCGTACCAGGCGGCGACTGCAGAGCAAAGCGCCGAGAGCTATTAATAGACAACCTTTATAAACGAATCTTCAAGTTGCGCTGTGGCCTAATAGAAATAGAAATTGCTTGGTTCCTCCGTCCAGGATTAACTACATCAATATTTTATTTTTATTTTTAGGCGGCGGTGGTCTTTCAGATATTTTATTGCCTCTGATTTTACTGCAAGTATTTACGTAAGAATATTTGTGTTCTGTATTCCTATAGTCTGGATATTTCTTTTATCTATGATAACATACCCCAGTCCAAGATAACTCAGCAAAGTGTGAATACTTATTTCATGGAGATAATAGGGATGCGTTTTGACAACAACCTACAATCATAATTTAGCCACCATTCCATACAAAAAAGACACCTATAATGATGTATGTAAGTATATCAAAATACATGATAATAATTGGAATCACCAAGATGTGTAGGCTCCGTGAGATGAGTGGTTGGGTAGGGTAACATGGGGAAAGTTAGGAATTGTTGGTCGTCAGGGTCATCAAACACAGCAAGTGGTGAAGGCAGAATAATACAACTCTCAGGAAGATGGATTAAACTTCCAGAACTATCTCAACCAAACAATGTTTTCACAGCGTCTCGCAAATAGCTCAAGCATAACATCCCATAACTGCTAATTTTTCTGGCTGATAGAAATAGGTTCCTCACATAACTCAGAATTCGTGGGGTTCGCATGTAAGAAGGGGAAATTCGTTTGCTATTCACGTTTTTTTTTTCATTTCCTGTTCCTTGTGTTCATATATTCGAATTGCTGTTTCTTTTTATTAGACTATAACATATATTTTTTTATGAATAGTGGGAATAATACCCTACTTGGCTAAAAGGCTGAAGATTCTCCAAGAGAAAGCAAGTTGTCGTGGAATTCTTGACTGCTGACCTAATATTATTAATATGTGAATCTCGATGATATGCTTTACGATGTGAATAAATAATCCTTGTGAAGAAATCTAGAATCGCAGTTGTATGTTTTTATTAGTTCATGCACAGTTCGTTCAATTTCACATTATAAATATAATATAAATTTCCTCATTCCAATTCCAGTATAATATAGAGTTCGTTTATATAATCTGTGCTCGATTAGCCATGACCATGAGTGATCTCATTTCTTCAGAAATTTTAGAATGATACCAAAAAATTATCTGACATTCACGGTTTATTATGTATCCAATTTTAGTTCATAAAGGATAGAATCTTATTACGAGGTGAGATGTAGAAACTTTGAAAATATGATATGAACTTTTACTTGTTCGCTCGTGATGTATGCTGCTAGTTGTTGGGTGTAATGTAACTAGATACACAGTCAGCATAAATTACCTGAAATAATAATAACCACAATGACATCATGAATCATGAAAGTACGCCGAAGGCACATTGCAAGTTTAAGATCGCAGTTACGACCATTTTTTTACCTAAATATCCTTCGAATTGAGTCACACATCTGATTACGCAGGTAAATATTATCGACGTTACGAGATTCTTTCCACTTTGCATCGTATATAAGAGCCTTTGTTTGAATAGAAAAAAACAATAGTAACAGAAATTACCGTAAGATATGATGGCTCTCTTCGATTCGACGCTGTTTTTTTTGCTGGTGGTCGCCTTCCTGCAGGCCGATGCACGTAAGTTTTCAAAAGTTATTATGTTGGGATTGTGTATCCGAGAAAGTTTCCCCTAATTCTTGTGGTCTATCCAACTGTTTGTTTTCGGACAATACAGTGTCTATTCAGCTGGTTAGTAAATGAACTAGCAACGCCAGGGCCAAAACAGAGATTTGATAACGCAAAGAATACAATGACTGCTCTTCCGCCTGGTCTTTAATCGTTCTATAAGCCACTGAATATATTGTTGGTCAAAGAATAGTGTACAAATCCTTTATACCAGTCGAGGTGTAACGTTCCAACTTTAAACGTAGTATAGGTAATTAAACTTCTCCATAATTTATCGGTCAAATCATTGTGTCTTATTAGTTAACTTTAATTGGAAATATTTCATTACAATATTGATTCTGCCGTGATCGATATATTATATGCATGTCTCATTATTCCCCACAGAACCCGTTGAAGCGGAAGGAAGACATGGTGGTGGCGGACATGGACAATATGGCGGCGGTTACAACCAGTACGGTGGTAACCCGTACCATGGCAATACCGGTAATGACAAGTTTTACAACTGAATGTTAATTTTTTCCGACTTGAACCAGTTAATACTACAGCGCTTTTACTTTTCCAGGATACGGTGGCTATGGAGGATATGGAAGTGAGTAGTTCATAATATTTTTTTAAATATTTTTTATACATGCCATGAAAATCAATACAACTTCATATTTTTCAGCCGGTGGATACGGAGGTGAGTATAGGATATGCCTCAATTTCGCCTCAATTTATGGAAAAAATCTTGTATTGACACAGTTCAATTTTTGCAGGATATGGTGGCTACGGTGGATACGGTGGCTACGGTGGCTACGGTGGCTACGGTGGATACGGTGGATACGGTGGCCAAGGTGGCTACGGGGGCTACGGGGGCTACGGTGGCTACGGTGGATACGGTGGCCAAGGTGGCTACGGGGGCTACGGTGGATACGGTGGTAAGTAATTAAGACTTCTACTACTATTCTACATCTATCTGATGAATATAAGATCGTACAGTAATACAGTATTAGATCAAGCGTAGGATCAATGAATAGGAATAACTAACTTACACGAACCCGCAGTGTTTGCTACTATCGCTCGATGGGTAATTCAGTTCTGATTGGAAAATCCTAGTAATAAAATTTCATTTACCTGGTTTAAAAATAATGATATCATGTTATCTTGATTTTTAGGACAAGGTGGTGGTGGATACGGTGGTAGCAGCGGTGGATTGTTCGGAGGTAAAAAAATTACGTTCCATAAATTCTGACTAGAAACGAGTTGCATTTTCCTTTTCTGCCTATTTTCGGTGGTCTTAGATGGTGAGTTAGTTTTTTTATCAAAATTGCCGAAGACGTCACATATTAAGTAAGCCACCATCCCTTCAAACTTTGATTCAATCGTAGTGTGATCATTAGCCCAATTTGACAAAATCAAACAAAATTATCATCTGTAAATCCTAATTTTCTGTTATTTATATCTAATTTCCGATTTATATTACTTTGTTACATCTCCTTGCTATCAACAGTTGATGACTGTTTCGCCACTCCACTTACTGTCAGCAGGAAGACGTAGTTCCTGTATTTTCGAATATTAACCTTAGGACCTGATTTGAATACTTGAGTTTACAGTACTGTATTAAGTCAATGCTTCGCTCGGGTCGCTTATTGGTTAACATTTCCAAATTACCATCTTCTTGAAACTACGGCGTAACTATGAAATTTAAACATAGAACAGTATTGTTGTTCATACAGTACCAGGCGGCGACTGCAGAGCAAAGCGCCGAGAGCTATTATTTGAAAACCTTTATAAACGCATCTTTAAGTTGCGCTGCGGCCTAATCGAAATAGAAATAGAAATTGCTTGTTTCATCCGTCCAGGTTTAACTACAACAATATGTTTTTCAATTTCCAGGAGGTTTTGGAAGTCTACTCTTTCTGTCAGCACTTGGGTAAGAATATTTGTGTTCTGTATTCCTATAGTCTGGATAGTTTTTCTGAATCTATGATAAAATACACCAGTCCAAGATAACTTTGCAAAGCGTGAATACTTATTTCAATAGAGATAATAGGGATGCGTTTTGGCAACAGCCTACAATCATAATTTAGCCACCATTCCATACAAAAAGGACACAAATGCATTACCACGAAGCAATACAGTAAGTCCCCGACATACGAACAGGTTACGTTCCAAGAGGTTGTTCGTAACTGGAATTGTTCGTAAATCCAACACAATAAAGATAAATTCACAGGTAATACCTATACAGCAATATCGGTTCTTAGATACACTCGTTTCACCTCCACTACCTTTTCCTTTTGTTTCCTGCCATTTTGGGTTCGAAAAATCTCTGAATTATAATTATTAAATACAAACGCGATAACAATCACTTAATACACAGTACAACTACTTCGTGAGATATACCACACGTGACTGTAAAAGAGGCTGGGAGATGTGTGTTGTTGAACTATCTCAACCACACAATGTTCTTGCAGCCTCTTGCAAACAGCTAAAGCATAACCTCTCATAACTGCTAAATTTTCTGGCTGGTAGAAATAGTTCCTCGCATAACTCAGATTTCGCTGAGTGTGGGTTTGCATGCAACCAAGGAAATTCGTTTGCTATTTTTTTTCATTTCCTGTTTCTTGTGTTCATTTATCAAAATTGCCTTTTTTATCAGTCTATAACATATTTTTTTTGTATGAATAGTGGTGGGAATAATACCCTTTTTGGCTAAAAGGCTGAAGATTATCCAAGAGAAACAAGTTGTTCCGGAATTCTTGGCTGCTGTCCAATTAATAATACGTGAATCTCGGTGATATGCATTACATTATGAATAAATACTCCTTGTGAAGGAATCTAGAATCGTAGTTTTATGTTTTGATTAGTTTATGCACAGTTATCGTTCGATTTCACATTGTAAATATACTTCCTCATTCCAATTTTAGTTTAATATAGAGTTCGTTTACTCTACTCAATAAAATCTGGGATTAACCATGACTGATATTTTCTTTCAGAAATTTTAGAGTGATACCATAAAAATATCTGACATTTAGGCTATCCAATCCAGTTATCCAATTTTAGTTCACAAGGGAAAGAGAATAAATACTATTACAGGTATGGGACCAATTATTCGGGGACCTGAAGCATTCCAAATTTCTGGTCTTTCCGTTTTTCTGGTACCAAGGCATCTAAATACGTAAACAATTAGGCATAAACATTTTAAAATAAAAACATAAAGAATCCGCTAATTTTTGGATTGGTCGCCACGAGATATGATTGATATTACCACGATATAACATCCTTGCACATTGCCAAACAGTGTTGGCTATATGCAGGGGTGTAGTGGTAATTTTATAGGTACCGGGGCTACCGGAGCTACCGGAGCTCCGGAACTCCAAAATGGTATGTTGCTACGATTGTCAACTTTGTCTCACACCGGTCGTCTCGTAAATGGACAGGAAGCGTTCACGTGAGTGCATCTGGCACGTACACAATTCCAGCAGGTTTACTATTAACTGTATAAGAGAATAATAAGCCTATTATTGACTGTTAACCCATCATTCACTTGTAGAGGTGGCGGAGCGGCGCTCCGGCACGCTCCGACAGCACTACACCACTGGCTGTACGTAACTAACATATGACAGAAGAACTATACGAGGAGTCACTATCATATAGTTTACCAACTATTATCGCTCGTGGGACGATCGTAAGGGAATAAGTTATCGTTGAGAAGCAATAAACTCATTAAATTATAATATACCACGCGCACGAATACGCCACGCGGCTTGAAAGAGTAGCGCCGGTCTGGTAAGGACAACACCCGCGTGCGCGAACTATGAAAATAGCGCCGGGAATCTGAAAAGGACGCAGCGTAGCATTGAGTAACAATGGCTAAGACTTTAGAGTGATTAGACAGAGTGCTAATGTAAAAAGTGCGTATGTGTCTCGATACATGTTCGTTATCGCCGGCTATCTGTGTAACGCACCGGCCCGCAATAGTAATAGTTCGTTAACTCTTTGACTCCGTCTAGCGGACAACTGTGGAAATTGCGGGAAAACTTCCGGTTTTCTGGTCATTCTGGATTTCAGGTCGTCGGATAATTGGTCCTATACATGTATGAGATGAGATGTAGAAATTTTGTAAATCTGTAAAATTTGGCATTCAAAAATAAATTTCATTTACCATCACCCCCAAGTTTTATTTTTATCTTTCAAGGAAAAAAATCAAGAATGCTGTGACTGAAATTCTTCTCTAGTGGTAGTTGTGGGGTCATGGTTCATCTGTCGTCGGATATAAACTTTTACTTGTTCGCTCGTAATGTATGCTGCTAGTTGTTGGGTGAAATGAAAAATTAAATACAGAGTCAGCATAAATTAACTGTAATAATAAATAACCACATTGACATCATGAATCGGAAAGTACGCCGAAGGCACATTGCAAATTTAAGATCGCAGTTCCGACCATTTTTTCATCTAAATATTCCTCGAATTAAGTCCCACATCTGATTACGCACGTATATATTCTCGACGTTACAAAATTCTTGCCATTTTGCATCGTATATAAGAGCCTTTGTTGGAATAGAAAAAAAAATAGAGTAACTGAAATTACCGGAAGATATGATGGCTCTTTTTGATTCGACACTGTTTCTTTTGCTGGTGGTTACCTTCCTGCAGGCGAATGCACGTAAGTTTTCAAAAGTTATTATATTATCATTGTGAGAAAGTTTCCTCTAATTCTTGTGTACGATCCAACTGTTCGTTCGTCAGAAAGACAGTGTCTATTCTGCTGCTTTATATCAGTCGAGGTGTGACGGCGTAAGTAAAATTCTCTATCGATATTCTTCAACGAATTGTCCCACATGTTTTTTAGCCTGGCCAATTATTTAATACCCAATTCTGTATATAAATATATTTAGCCATATACCATGTATATAATACTGATATCTCATGTTCCTATCGCAAAGTTAACTCCATGATTAAAAAAAAAACTTGCTCAGAGTACATGTATCTTTTTTCACATTCTCTGTCAGACCTAATGTCGACAAGGGGATCCGAAGTAATTCAGTGAAAAAAATGTGTTTTGATAAAAGAATTGACTGCATTGTGGTGTCAGATATAAATGGTGTCTGACGTACATCGCCGCGCACGTTTACTGAACACGCAGTTATCTGTAATCAGTACAGATCTTCCATATTTAGAAGGAGCCTCGGGGAATACAGAAATTTAAACAACAACAACCGTATTGATATTGTAAATGATATATATTCGTACTATACTTTAGTTTCAGTTGGGCGGTACCCTTAAAACACGAGCCATTTCGAAAGAAAATCTAAATGTTATAAATCCCTTGTTTGAGCTCCAGTGAAAAATAACGGAACCAATAATGGGTTGAACCGCAATGTATATGATATAATGTAGTTTTCACATGTAATAAAATTTTTGTAGCACTTCAGCATGCTATAGTAGTCAGAAGGAACACGGATTTTTACGGAAGTACAGCATTCAACAATAACTTTACGATCTTATCAATTATGAGGGAATGTTCAAGGCCAGGGTTGGGCAAACTTTTCAGATCATTGACCCCGTCTTAGACTCCTCGATTCCTTGCCGATCGCCTGCGTGTAAAATAAATGATTAAATGTTAACAAGAATAAATTTCCCATTTGAAAGATAGTAATGGCAGCACCCTTTTACTTCGTTGTTGCTTCCTGATTAGAAAAATTTAAAGAAAGATAGATACACTTTGTGACCTTCCTTCTTCTTTTGTGTTGTTAGGTAACTTTCTTGAAAAAAATACAAACAATAATGAATTTGCTGATATATATTATATATATATATATCTTTCCGTTTCCCACAGAGCCAGTCGAAACGGAAGGAAGACATGGTGGTGGTGGCGGATATGGACAAACTGGACAAAACGGACAATATGGACAATATGGGCAATATGGACAACATGGACAATATGATCAATATGGACAATATGGACAATATGGCGGTGGTGAATAAAAACTTAATCAACCAAACCATCCACGTCGCAGTTTAAATTTATTTTTCATTTCATTATTATTAAGGAGGTCAATGCTCTCATGAAGGTAGCTATTTCCCTGTCGGGCGGTCCATTCAAATCACCTGTCCGGGTCAAAGCGCAAGAGTAGTCATTTGTCAGGGTTCGTACGGTACACCAAGTTGGTCATTCGAATGTCCTACTATTAATTATGGCTTTGGTTACAACAATTACTACGGAAGTAACCCGTACTCTGGCAATACTGGTAAGGGAAAGTTTTTCAACTGAATGTTGATTTTTTCCAACTTGAACCCAATTGTTACTACAGCGCTTTTACTTTTCCAGGATACGGTGGTAATGGAGGATATGGGGGTGAGTAATTTATAATATTTTTCATACATGCCATGAAAATCAATACAACTTTTTATTTTGCAGACGGTGGATACGGAGGTTAGTATAAGCCTATAGGTTATGCCTCAACTTTGCCTCAATTTGTGAAAAATCTCGTATTGACACAGTTTAATTTTTGCAGGATATGGGGGATACGGTGGCTACGGTAGCAACGGTGGCTACGATAACTACAATGGCTACAATGGCTACAATGGCTATGGTGGTAAGTAATTAAGACTTCTACCGGGGCTTTAATCGATGAAAAACCTTATTTTACCCAACTTTTTATTTTTTAGGATACGGTGGCTACGGTGGTAACGGTGGTAAGTAAAAAATAGTTCTAGTGGGGCTTCGGCTGGTAAAAAACCCTAATTTACATAATTTATTTTATTTTTTCAGGACAAGGTGGCTACGGTGGTGGTGGTGGTAAGTTTTTCATCACAGGCGTTCTTATGTTTCTCGGTTTATATCGGATATTTTATTAGTTTGAAATTTAGGATCAATCAAGATTTGAATAGTATATACTAGAATTGCGCTGTAATTAATCACAACTACGCGATAAAACCAGGAATTAAATCTGATGATTAGCAAAAGTCGCTCACTTGGCACCCAGTCGTCCGTGAAAGTATTAGGCCGTACAGTTATACAGTAATGGATCAAGCGTAGAATTACTGAATAGGAATAAATTACTTACACGAACCCGTAGTGTTTGCTACTTTCGCTCGATCCGGGTCTGATTGGGAAATCCTAATATTTGAAAATTTCATTTACAGGGCAAGGAGGTTATGGCGGTAAGTAACATTAGGTATTTTTATTTCTATCTATGGTTTAAAAATAATAATATCACAATATCTTGATTTTTAGGACAAGGTGGCGGTGGATTCGGATTAGGAGGTAAAATAATTCCGTTTCATATAATCTGACCAGACCCGATTTGAATTTTCTCTTTTCTGCCCTTTTTCGGTGGTCTAAGATCAATTGAACACTCGTACATTCATGTCGAAGTGATTTTTTTAACCAATTTATCATATACAAGCAATTACGTTAGTTCTTTTTATCAAAATTGCCGAAGACGTCACATATTAAGTAAGCCACCATCCCTTCAAACTTTGATTCAATCGTAGTGTGATCATTAGCCCAATTTGACAACATCATACAAAATTATCATCTGTAAATCCTAATTTTCCGTTATTTATATCTAATTGCCGAGTTACATTATTTCGTTACATCTCCTTGTTATCAACAGTTGATGACTGTTTCGCTCCACTTCCTGTTAGCAGGAAGACGTAGTTTCTGTATTTTAGAATATTAACCTTAGGACCTGATTTGAATACTTGAGTTTACAGTACTGTATTAAGTCAGCTTCGCTCGGGTCGCTCATTGGTTAATATTTCCAAATTACTATCTTCTTGAAACTACGGTGTAAATATGAAATTTAAACATAGAACAGTATTGTTGCTTATACAGTACCAGGCGGCGACAGCAGAGCAGAGCGCCGAGAGCTATTATTTGAAAACCTTTATAAACGAATCTTCAAGTTGCGCTGCAGCCTAATAGAAATAGGAATTGCTTGTTTCATCCGTCCAGGTTTAACTACAACAATATGTTTTTCAATATTTAGGTGGCGGTATTGAAAGTATACTTTTTCTGTCATCATTAGGGTAAGAATATTTGTGTTCTGTATTCCTATAGTCTGGATAGTTTATCTATGATTAAATATACCGGTCCATGATAACTTTGCAAAGTGTGAATACTTATTTCAATGGAGATAATGGGGATGCGTTTTGACAACAGCCTACAATAATAATTTAGCCATCATTTCATACAAAAATGACACAAATACATTACCACAAAGCAATATAACTAGTATAATATATGTAAGTATATCAAAATACATGCTAATAAGTGGAATCACCAAGGTGTATAGGCTCCTGGAGACCGGTGGTTGGGCAGGGTTACATGGAGGAGGTTAAGAATTGTTGGTCGTCAGGTAATGAATATATACGACTATAACATATTTTGTTTGTATGAATAGTCCGGATAGTAGCATTGCAGGCTGAGGATTATCCAAGAGAAACAAACTGTTGTGGAATTCTTGACTGCTGACCTATTAATAATACGTGAATCTCGGTGATATGTTTTACATTATGAATAAATAGTCCTTGTGGAGAATTCTAGAATCGTAGTTTCATGTTTCTATTAGTTCATGCACAGTTATCGTTCAATTTCAAATTATAAATATATTTCTTCATTCCAATTCCAGTTTAATATAGAGTTCCTAGATATTTTGGAAATCTGTTAAAACATTCGAAAATAAACTACATTTACCATCACCCCAAGTTTCATTTTTACCTCGCCCTCGGATAAGAACTTTCACTCGTTCGATTGTGTTGTATGCTAGAGTTATTTAGGAATTACATAATCGTAACTATATAGCATTTGAACTTCGCAATTGTATTGTATTCTTTAGTAATTGTATATCATGCCTATATGGTTTCAAAGTTGCATTTCCAATCAACCTAACCGCATCGTTAAATGAGGTCTATCCGTACGAAGGTTTGAACATGTCAATGTCCTAAATGTGGAAATGTACACACTGTTTGCTGCATCACGAATGTACTTCTCCAAGGCAATTTTTAACATGTGAGATAAAAGGGGAAAGGAATTAAACGTACAATGAAAATGAAAAAAGGAAAATGAAGGCTCTAGTTGATATCGGACTATATGGCCTAAATATAATATATTCATGGCAGATAATAAATAACAGGTAATTATTAATTAAGGTGGGGTGGCAGTAAAGATTATGTTTATGGGGAGGGTCACAGCCTGAAAGAAGGGAAGAACCCTTGTCTATAATGATTGCAGCAATGTGGATCGTGACATTGCACTGTCAGTATAAGATTGATTACACGACTTCATGTACTCGACGTATTTTTAAGAGTTGGGAGTCATAATGAGAGGAGAGGAAGTCATAATGATGATAGTGATAGATAGCTGATCTGTAATTGCAACGTTACTAAAGCAGTAAAAATCGAAAATGAATCAGAATGTAATTGAAACCATTTCTATAAAGAGAAAATTTCGTTCAAATTTAATTGCATTTTCGAATGAATTTCGTGTGAATTTGAATGCAAAAATTCATCTATTATTGGAAGACCTTGAGATTCCATTCAAATGTGATACGTTTTGGACACTTTCCAACACAAATCAATCAACGCAGGTTGCCGACCTCTACGCTAGTGTGTGTTTCAGTGCCACTTTTCTCGCTTTATTTTTGGTGTTTCAGTTCATAATAACCCCAATCTATCAACCATGGCGTACATGAGAAATATAAAAGTGTGGGAAATCCGAAATCCCTTAAAATATCTATACAGATTTTTCTTTCGTTCACATATTTTCATGAATCCCGCTACTGATTTAAAATATATAAA
This sequence comes from Halocynthia aurantium, assembly GCA_013436065.1. NCBI lineage: Eukaryota > Metazoa > Chordata > Ascidiacea > Stolidobranchia > Pyuridae > Halocynthia > Halocynthia aurantium. The sequence continues at coordinate 88,333 of QXVX01006076.1, forward strand.
ATCAAACTGTGATAGCGTATAGCGAAGCATACAGTGCTAATAGCAGACGTTACAATTCAACAATCCAAGACCAAAAATACCAATCCGCCTTGTCTTTCATTGTTCCAGAAATTTGATAATTACTCTTTGAATCTAGTCCAACTCTGTATAGCGTGATGACTGAGTTTCGAAAGAGTCCAAACTTTTCTAGTATTTTCAAGACTCTGGCCTATAAATTGGCAATACAATCAGTGTTACTAGTATCTATCTCACCATAGCATTTTCAATTACTTTAATCACCCTCTAAAAACATTAGTCTGGCTCTAAAATATGTAAACCCATTTCATTTGCCACGTTCCCAGTTGGCCGAGTTACCATTAACGATTTGAACGATGATAGTGCTCATCACAATATTGCATTTTCATTTTTCTAATTAATAATGAATTTGGTGATTATTAATGCTAGTTTAATTGACATAGATTTCAAGAATCATTCACTATAATTAGGAGAAAATGTATTTCTCGATCACGACATACAAAGATCCTGCATGCATTGCTGATGAGAAACAAAATTTGTTTCTGGAAGAACTTAATCGTTTTTCGAGTGACAGAGCGAATACGATCGCGATTCGAAAAATGTATCAAGTCTAAGATAATAGAAGGTAACTGCTTCTAGCGGACGATTTTCGACGAAGCTCCTGGTTTCGTGAATCGATCATCCATGTCGCAGAACAACATATTAGAAAAGCAGGATATGAAAAGGCAATTCAATCATATAGCCTGTTGTTCAATTAAAGACGTCCTTCATAGATTACTATTTAATCTACAAATCTACAGTGCTTCAGATATAATATATCCGAGTGTTAATAGGGCTTATTGTGGTGTCATCATTGATCTATGAAACTACATTAGAATTAGGTCTGTTCGGGCTAGTGTCTAATGGCATTGCGTCACGGTAACCATGTATCGTCGCACTACACTACAATTCCGATTATTCATTCTAAACTGCAAAACTAAACAGATATTATAAGGCATTAAGCATACCGTACAAATATTTCCTCGGTCTTGAATGCGGTTATGTCCCTGCTATGTTGGTAGTCAGTCGGCTGGCTATACAGTCGGAGGTTCCGTAACCTTTCGATGACTGTTATTTTTTAAACCCCAAATCCGGTAAATAGGTTTCGTAGGTTAATGATGATGATTGCATACGTAGAATGTACTTATGACGTAAGTTTCAATTGTTTTCTTCTTCTATATAAAGCCGTCGTCGAATACATATCTACCATATCGTGAAAGACATTCGTAAAGCAAGCATCAACTGCAAAGAAGACTTGAAACAGATAGGTTCGACTGAGACTTGGCAAGATGAAGTATAGCATCACTCTTTTGCTTTTACTCGTGGCACGAGCAAGTGCTGTTCCGATTTCAGCTGGTGAATATTTTATTTTACTCTGTTCAAAATCGTTAAGAAGGCGATAGGTAGCAATGTGATATCAATTTAACATTAAATCTATCTCCGTTCTGAATAGGAAAAGCATCAGAGGAAGTTGAAGGCTGCTTTATAGAGGATCATGTTTACCCCATTGGCAATACGACGGCGTTCCTTTGCGAGGATGGCATAAACTACTATACCGCCGACTGCGTGGAAAACCGAAAGTGGGATTTCCACATGGAACTCTGCGATCAATACAATGAACCCGAAGGTAGGTGCTCTTTATTGTCTGTATAAATTAAAAAGAATATTTTACAGTGTTAGTAGAGTAACATTAGTACTGAGATAACTAATAGTCGATTTAACTTTAAATTTATTGATATTTCAGAAGTCATTTATGATGAGCCTAAAGCCGAAGCTGTCCAGCCTCTTTCTTTGGATAGGTATGCTGAAGAAGATAAAAGAGGTACTTCCTACGTTCTGTTTACTTTTCATTTTGTAGTATTGCAAAGTTGCTGCTTTGATATATTATACTTATGGCTGCTATAGCCGGTTACAAGGTCACCGAGAAAGGGGTGCATTGAACTTCGGGCCGGAAATCCGAAAGGAAAATTTTTGCATCTATATTATTGTGTATGCATACAAACACAATGGAAAATGGAGGGGAGCGATATCATCTTTGCATCCCCTTATAAAATTTCTCTCGGAGGCCCTGGCCGCTCGTAAAATTGCGTATTATAATATTGGCAGTTTCTTCTTTTTAAGATGTACCATATCCATTAAGAGGCTTATGCGTGGGGTGCATGTTTTTAAATCATAAATGTGTCACTTTTTCATTATTTTGAACTATTGTACTGTTTAAAAAGTGCAATTATTTTGCACCTACTATATATGACTAAATATGGGTAATTCAAACGACTGCATTTTAAGTCATTCGATACATATCAAAATTAGTACTTAAAATCCAATTACCAATAAAAACACGTTTCGGTAAAATTTCTCGATTTTACGAAATATAACGACGGTAAAATAAATTAACAATAATTACCGAGCAATAATACTATGCATGATGAATCATTAAGCTGTGTAATAGATTCTCAGAAGCGTATAATGAGAAAAAAAAACAATTACTATTTTTTTTGGTTCAGACGCGGAGGCGGCCGTCTATGAAGATGCCAGATACGAAAACACACAAAAAGGTAAATAGTTTCACATGTCATATTATTGTCGTTGTTTCGGATTGATGGATGATTTATTCGGATTTCCGAAATTTATTTTCGAACCGTACAGCATTGTTTTTTCGGAGGTCGTGTCACGCTCCGTATTGTAATCGACCTTCATGAGTAAATCCACTACACGTTCAAACGTTACTGAACCTTATTTCCCCCGTATGAAAACTAAATTGTAATCTACTAAGCTCCTAATCCATCCCGACTATAGACAATAACTCTGATCCCAGGTTATTTCGGTGACATTTGAGCATCGAAATAACCGACGACTCAATTACCTAGAAAACGTTACTTAGAGCCTTCAGACTTCATTAGAGTCTTATGTAAATAATAATCTGTATATTCTATTAATTACGCTCTCATAAACATGCACAAATCACCGTTAATCACTTTAAACTTTTTTATTCTTGTATAANAAGGAAGATGGTTGAACTTCAACGAATACGAAAACCACCTTCACAAGTACGATGGGTATTAATCATATTCAGCACTTTATAGAACATATTAATGTTCATTCAACAGGTAATTTTATTGTATTTTGTACCGAGTCATCTTTCGCTGTATACAACATCAGCAGCCATTTGTTATGACGCCACAAAAATACAAATTAAATTTTGAATTTTGTTTATTCCCAAAACCATACATACTCTTTGTTGAGACCACGCTAATACTAACACCAGAACCGAAAACGAACGTGTTTATTGGGTACGGGTATTTTACATATCTGCGTTAAAAAAATTAACCGCTAGATGGTGCTCGAGAACGTACCGATCTACGTCTGCAAGTCGTCTCGGTAACAAGGAAATTACCAATTAAATAACTAACTAATCTAACATCCATATCATGCCTGTGGTATCCAAATCAAACCAGGTTACTCATGTACATCATGTTTGAGCATTCCGCACTTAGTGTATAACATGAGCCTCATCGATTCTTTTAAGAATATTCATTTTTCGAGATATAATAAAATACCTAAACTGTGCTTATAGTGTCAATGGTATTTTCACACAAGTAGGTTTAAAGTTGCACAAAAAAATGTAGCAATAAAGTATATTAATAGCTTTACAAATAAAGAGAGATTTTTGGTTAGGACCCAATGAATACATAATTTACACCGATAACGGGAAAGCAAAGGTATATTATCAAATTTGAGCATTGAACTACAGTTCCAGCTAGTGTTTGTATATTTTGTCTACAATAAGTGTAATATTACAGTAATTATACGGAATATCTGAAAGCCAAGAAATTATAAATCAAGTTGATGCTGTTATTTGATCATATTTAAGGACATTATTATATATTTTTGGCAGATATTGGGCAATCCAGCGGTAACATGCATCTGCTTTCAAATGCCTTACGCGTTTCACATCTCCGTTGAAGTTGAACATGAAAAATATTTCGGAAGTGGCCTCGTCGTTACGTTTCGTGGAGCGAAGCTGCAAATAGTCTGAGCAGATTTATGCTGGTATATATTACGACTATAGCTCATACAATTCTTTATAATCTTATTTAATAACGAAATATATATATTTTGGGGAACACAGCTCAGGGTTCAAACGTCGGAAGAATGTGAAGAAATAACATTGCCCGTTCTGGAGGCACTATCTGTTTCGTTTTCAACTACGTCGTGTAATCGTTCTTCCAAGCGGTATCCCATGAGGTCTTTCCTGTCAAATGTGAGTACGAAGCAATTCTTTTTAACATGTTGCAATCGTTAGGTATACTATACAGCATTGACTGAACGCGATTTTAAACGCATCGTACCTCGTAATCATTCCCACTACTTCGTTGGTATCATTTACCACTGTGAGATGTCTCAGCCCTAGTGTTCTGAATATGATATAGGTTCGGTGTAGCGAAAATGATTGTGGAATAGTTGGGCACGATTTATTGAGATACGGTTCCTGTAACAAATTGGATTTAGTGAATGATTTTTTGAAGAGTATTTTACCGGTAGTTTACAGTGATAGCGTAATTCAGATTTACCAGATCAATTTTTCTATCGGCCAGTTCTTCGATATGTAGTATATTTTCTATAGCTTCGTATATTTTTCTTTCATCCACGAGCCTATCAACGTGCACCTAAATCGTAAATAGTGCAATTTTAGTACCACTTTTTTACATGTCATACACGGTGTATGTATCTATGCGACTCGCGTAAACTAGTTACCTTTAGTCCTAAGACTGGGAAATTTAACTGGGAGAGAGAGATGTGTCAACTAGCCAGATTTCACGTAAATTACATGATTAGCATAGCGGTAATGAGAAAATTTTGATGTCCAAACTATGAATTATCAGTTACAGTAGGCTACATGATGGTATATGTGTATAGGCGACAGAAGTTATAGCAACTTGTACGTAGACAGTTTGCCGTGGCATTGACTTTAGGAGGTTCAGCAAACGCTTTTTAATACTCGTACGAATTATCCACCAAAGTGTTCGGAAGGTTCTTTCAGATACGTGTTTTCTACGACAATTTCTTAATGAATATAAATCCTTACAGGCAATTCCTTACGCGATAATTTCTTACATCAGGAAAATTCTAGGACCTTGAAATTTTCAAATTAACAGAAAAATATTCAACCTTTTGATAGTCTAATTGAGTTGAATTGTGTTTTTGCAACGTGGTACCTTCGACATCTGGTTTTATGAATAGGTCTGGATTTTGCAGCAACATGCATAGCTCGAGTCTGTATAAGTGTAAAAAACGCTTTTAACGTGCATTTTTTGAAACATTATGTATGAATATTATTCACACACCTTGTTATTATCGCATAATACACTTCGTTTCCCTGCGGATTGTTATCTGGTGTTTTGCATATCGGAAATCCGCCGTGCGTTGTCTCCAGAAGCAAAGTCGCTAGTCTCCTTATAGATTCGACTGGTTTCAGTGTGTTGACCGGTTTAGTCATCACATCAGAGGCACAGAACAGTTCCAAATTGAGTCTAACGGATAGTAAATAATTAATATACTACATCAAGGTTGTAGATTACCTCCAAAGTTTTACAATTTGGCTCCTTCGTGGTACACGACAGGTTCAGAATCTAGAAACGGTATGCATTTCAGCTCCAACAACGCATGGTAGAGAGGATGCGTGAAGTAGTCTCCTACCCATTTTGAAAACATTATGGCGGTCATGAGAGGCAGCAGGAAGCTGATATCATTGGTTATTTCCATCTAAACAGAGAAGAAAACAAAAGTTACTGAAAATGCTCTGTTACGCCGTCTTGCGGCGGTTGTTGAAAATTATACTTATGATGAAATGCGACTTGCCATGATAACGGTTAAGGACATGGTTAGACGAGATACTCCACCGAAAAAAGAAGCAGCGCCGATCAAAGCGAATGCACCTGGATCAATCCACGACCAGTATTCTTCACTGCTTACTTCTGGATTGTGAATGCCAAACCAATTGACCATGGCTTGCCCAACGATGCGACCATACAATCCACCGATGAGTCTGTGTAGATAGGGTAGATAGCTGTTTCATAACAAAAGTACCTATGCAATATCGCCTATAAACAGCAAAACTTGTTGAGGACAACCTATATCAATTTAAATATACATAGAAGCAGATGTAAATGTATGCAGGAGTAAGACGTGCATACTTACAACATCGGTACAACCAAACCGCTTGAAATCGATGTTCCAGCAGACCAGCATGCCAAAATATAGTACAGAACCAAAACTGTCATCAGGGACCCGATAGAGAATTCATCGTGCGTGCCACGAGAGAATAAATGCTTAATTGCCTGCTCTCCGGTAACGAATAGCAGTGTTGCAACTACGAATGTAATGGCAATTACAATTGGAAGAACTCCTAATGAATACCATGAATCACCTTCATTGTATTTCTTGTTCGTGAATGTTGTGTTCCCTTCTGTCCACGTGCTGCCCTTCTCGCAAGTGTACCTTTCCACAGAATCTTCCGTGCGCGGTGGAATTTCGTTGTCTAAAGTAATCGTGAGGCATTCCGGACTTTGAAGAAAAATGATTTGAATTTAAAAAACAAAACGAGTATCGAAAAATTGGATGCAAGAATCGCTTACTTCGTTGTGGTACTGATTGTGCTTCCCCCAGGCGTCGGAGAGTAACATTGGTAGTCTGTACATTTGAATGCTGCTGGCAACAGCGCTGATATAGTGACTGTTAAAAACTATGAAATTCGGTTGAAATAACGATGACTTTTATACACGACAAAAACGTTGATAAAACCCGGAATTACCAATATAAGACAGGGTTCTGCAAATCTTATTAATTTCTTCATCTGGACGCTTTGAATCTTGCTCAGAAGTAATCTACGGTATCGAGCGATTTTCAAGTTTGTGAAAGTGAAAATTCCTCCCAATACGCCTCCCATGCATCCAAGTATAACACTCGGTATGAAGGCCAGGATATTGGTTGACAAATCGGAGTTCACCTAAAACGAACAGTGTTTAAAAACTGAGGATGGAACACTTGCATTACCTGCAAGTTCAGTACATATATCGGTTCTCATGGAAAAAAACAAATATACTTAAATGTATCGATATAGCTGAACTGTGTTTTTAATATTACGAAGCTCTGGTGAATCTATGCAACTTTAGGAACTGAAGACTACACTGCCCACCTATGTTCTGTATTGCTTTGAGAATACAAAATACCCATAGTATTCAAATACGGAAAAGCTCCTCGATGTTACCTGGAACATTATATTCGTCTCAGCTTTGAACATTCCGAAGTTTCCTTGATAGCGAAATGCTTTGAAAGCGGAATTAAAGAGATCGGTTGTGATCGTGGCCACCATGCAACAGAAAAAAGTTTGCCAAGACAGTTTCATGTTCCAAAACGAAGAAACTTCCTCCATTGAAAACAAGAGACCACCGACCGGAGCTCCAAAGGCAGAAGCTACGCCTGCAGCAGCTCCGGCGGATATGAAATTGCGCCTGAAAATTCAAAAATATCATTTGTTTTTTATGGAATTCTCAATGGAATGCTAAAATCAACATTACCTGTCTTCCGAATTCCGGAATCTTTGGAAATAATTCGGTTTTATTCCGAGAGAATCGGATTTAAATTGACTCAAGCCAGCTCCGATGAGTCCTCTGAGTAAATAAAAGAAAGTGATGAATTTAGAGTTAGTGAAATACGAGGGTAGAAGTCTGCCATACCCAAGATGAATCATTGGTCCTTCTGGTCCCACGGGCATTCCCGATCCAACAGCCAGCACGCACGATGTAAATTTGACGACCATGGTTCGAATATTGAATATATGACGTACGATGGTCCCGTTCAAAAATCCTATTAATTCTGGAATGCCGGAACCTGCTGCCGATGGTCGATACCACTGTTGGTAGTTCAATTACTGTTAGCCTCTATAAACTGTACAATTATTTCTAGTGTCGTATTGATGCGGTACAACAGTATGGTAATTTAACATGATGTGGCGACCCACTTATCCCCTTATCCACTTGTCCCCTAGGGATTTATGAGTATCTTCCCGTTGCTGCAACTTTTCTGTGTCGTTTAGTGTTATTTAAGGGTAGATTTGGGAACACAGCGGTGTCTTGTTCTTCGTACTTTTGTTCCAGGAGGACATGTAAACTCTGAATTGTTTGAAGTCCGAACTAATTATCCCCATTAATATTAATGAAAAGTGAATTAATCCGTTCGCAGTCCTTAATCCGAACCCGTTTCTTCGATAAACTCAAACAGCAAATACACATAATTAAGAAAAAATATCACAAATAAATGCCCTAAATAAAGTCAAAGCTCGACGTCGGGTTGAAATTAAGATTGACTTGGAACTGATTTGATGGTCCTGGCAAAATTCCTATTAAAATATACGAATTCAACGAAGTTAGAGTCGTGCGAACGAAGCATCTCTGTATAACCTATGGGTTATCTGTTTTAACCGAAGAACAGGCACTTTTCAATAAAGGTAAATTCATGTCGGGTGGGGAGCTGTAAAGTTGAAAACAACTGCAGAGGTTCGAGCTCATTTTTGGCATCGAATAATACCAGAAAAAAATAATGTCTTACCACAACCATAGCCGCGCCGGGTATTAGGAAAATTAAACTGTAGCCGACTGAGAATATCCATGCCACGCCCAGTCCTTGCTGTAAATAATATTGTGATTGTACGTCTTGGTGGTAATGTACTCGTGTTAATTTTAGTTGATTGCACTAAAATACATTGTGTACATATGTGGTCCAAATTTCACCTCCAAAAATTTGGTTGCGTTCTCCCATTTAGTGTCAGAAATAAGATCGATAAACTGGTGCATTAGAAATCCTACGAAGCCAACGCTGAATCCGATTAAGGCCATCATGACCCACCGATCCCATTCCAATCTAAACAGTTTTGAATGTTGATTTACCTCCCTACTCTATGATTGCGTATATATTATACATTCATAACTTAGCAAAAGTACCTTCTGGGTTGTTGTCGTAGCCACGTTTTGTACGCGCTACTCCATGGTGGCAGGTAGTCCAAGCTATCGTATCTGAAAGTATTTCGAAGCTTATAACGCAATACTAATGTGAATTGAACTCTTGACAAATAAGTTATTGAGCTAAGCTCAATTCCAAGACAAATCATTTTATTTTGTGTATTATTCTGGTATACATCTTTAGTTCCGTGGTAAAGATCCCTATCATTTAGCAAGCAGGGTAAGCATTGTATGTTAATCTGTCCTCAATGCACATTCATCGATATCAGTGACAGGCACAGAATCGGGATCCCACACGACTTTCAAGTTAAATTTCCGTTGTTTACCATAGAATATCTATGCAAATTCATTATGTAAAAGCTTTCTTAGTTTCCTGCTGTCTAAAATATCCATGCCTGACATGTTTTACTTTTTATATTCAACCCTTTTACATTAAGTTATATCCTATAGGGATTTTGAAATAGAATAGTAAAATAGTCCATGTTCTTACTTTCGCAACTCCTGTCTTTCTTCTTCAGTGTACTTGTGGTTAACGTAAGCACTTTCGTAATCTCGACCGGGTGAGAAAAAACGACCTTGGTGGAATAAAAAGATCGTAATGCATATGCTGTTGTTCGTAGACGAATTAATATATTTGGAATAAAAAGATCGTAATGCATATGCTGTTGTTCGTAGACGAATTAATATATTTTTTTATGGGGTAATTTCGTGTATTAGAGTATCAGAATATCTGAATAAATTACAGTAGTGCCTCAGTGTAAATTTCAAGATATAACCTTCAAACCGTGCGCCAAGCGACAAGATGATGCGATAATCGCGCAGGTATAATGATACCACTTGTATTTCTGAGGGCTGAGGTTCATATTTCCCTACTGAAAGAGTAACACAGCAAGCTAGAATACTATTAGTAGCTGCTTGCTCGATTCATATGATTTAGACGCGATCATGGCCGCCACAGTTTTTGTCATTGTTCACATGCTTATTATGTAAACTATTGTTTTAAAAAATGCATATTTCATTGAACTGGGCCAACATTTGCTACATGCCTCACACTAGCTTCATCCTACCCTGCTGTAGTTAGTTAACATATTAGCTTCAACTTTATTTAAACTTTGAACTCACTGTTAACTCCGCTTGAAGCTAAGTGAGTGTCGTCTTCTGTTTCTCCTTGTATGGTTTTCGATAGAGATGTTGGTTTAATTTGCGCCTCTTGGGAAGCAGTCGTTTCAGACTCCGCTTTTTTGTCTGCGAGAGACAGAGAATTTTCACCCGAAGCAGGAGAGTCATCTTTTAATGCTTCCAGATTATCCAATTGCTGAACTCCGTTTGACATCTTGAATAAGCAATGGAAACATTCGCCGATAACAGGCCTTATAATACCATACATATATCTGTATTATCGCGCTTGCCTGAAATGCGTCAGTATACTTGTGGCTGCAATGAATAACACTGAAATATATTTGAAGTTAAGGCTTGTAGAATAAGTTAATATTTAACAAATACGCTGCATCTCTATTGATATTTGTACACTGTCAAGCAATGCATGTTGTTTGTTTTTCGGCATTTACTGTATGTATGAATTTGTAGGTCTAGCATTCGACAGGCTGTGACATGCACAGTTGTAGAGATGATTTCATACGCCAAATTCTTACAGCGACATATCTTACTAGTGTCCATAATCCCCCAATCGGTATTTCTACTGCGACATGCCACAGTTTCCTTTGCTTGAAACCAACATAAATAATCAGGTGTAATTTTATTTTTTATGCCAAGCCTTACCGTACCGTACCGTATCGTTTCAAACCAGAGCTAGTAAATGTCAAATTTGGTAAATATAGTACTCTTATTAGTGAATGTAATAATCTGTGCTTAAATCAAAACTTCAAAAGGTGCGAATTGCCGTTCTCTCGCCAGATGTCGCAAGAGGCCTGACATGATTTTTGATTATAATTATCAGGCCACGAGATCGTTGCTGTTCTGTGGGTCACTGTTATGAAAAATAAGTTATTTTGTTACTGACTCCAGCGTTCAGAAGCTTCGGTATAGGTTCTAATGCTGGACTATGAATACTACAGTTAGCCTCTACCAAAATGACGACATACCTCGTTTATTTTTTCAATCAACTCGTTCACATAAAAACAAAAAATTGCATTTTAAATTACTAAAACTTTGTACGATTGACGTAATGGCGATAAAACAAAGTAAAAATTATGATTTCGCGTAAATCATTCATTCATTGCTCGACGGTTTCAACAGTATTATCGCTGTAAAAAGCAGTTCAATAGTATCATTAATGATTGAGAAAATGAAGCAATACATTTCTACGCAGGCTAAAAGCGCAATACAGTATTCAGGCAGCATAAAATTGGGAAAGAATTATGACAGACATGTTGTACTGTACTGATTTGTTAAAAATTGCGAGTAATTTCAGTAGATTGAGCTAAGCTAAATGTATCATTTTAGATCCGGTTATGATCAAATCAAATTTTCATTCACGTTCCTTTTCAACTCGAAGTTCGTTTAGGATTCAGTACTGTTTAGATGCGTACAGTGAACGAATATGCCTCTGAGACAACAGGACATGTTATGTCTATCATCATTGCTTCTGATAAGTCACATCAGCAGTAATAGTTATCAGCAGAGCACGCAGCCGCACGATACTATTCTCTTCAAAGCCATGTTATAGGGCTGTCCAATTTCCTTTAACGTGCAAGAAACTGAAATCTCTTCTGTCTTCATCGGCTTGCAACAATATCTTGGCGCGTCTTGTTTGATAGAGCAAGTGTTGTCGTTTTCATCGCTCGGATATTGATCGCTCGAAATGCATTGTGGGTGACTGCTTCCCGTAACCGCGTCTGTGGTACTTTCCGTGGTGGATACTTGCACATCTTTGGCACAGGTCCCGGTATTGAATGTACTCTTCAATGGTAACATAAATCTGGTAACCGAATAGCGTTTGCTATGGGCATAGAAGATTGCGCGCACGTAGTGCTGAAACCCCTAATGGTTATGACTCGGTCGATCAGATTATATTCTAAGAGTGTGACAAACTTCCCTGACAACGCGGGGTCGCGGGCTGATGTTAACTCGGAACTTATTCCCGTAGACCATAATAAACAAGCCGAAGACTTTATTAATTATTCAGTAAGTAATTTTTAGCCTGGAACAGTTTTTTTTTCAGTGTGTTTAGTCATGTGCATTAATATTCGTGATTTCTGGCCATTTTTAAAAACTGGAAAAAGAATTAAAAGTTCAACGTAATTCAGTTCAAAGATAGAATTTTATTCAGACCCCTTTTTATTCTATATAATCGACTTTGATCGCCAGATTTCGTGAATAGTTCAGTAATTTTTAGGCTTATTTACCTGCGAACAGCCGTCCGGAAGAGATATAAATTTGTCTGCAGGGGTTGGATTGCATAAATCAGTCCAGTTACCTGGAACGTAATGATAAAATGAAATGAAATGTTTCCGAATTGATTAACCTAAATCGACATTGCAGCACATTAGTAGGGTCTACTCACGGTAAACTATTAATGATGCAGGCTCGGATTTTACTACTCCAGCTTCGTTGTGAACTTCGCATGTGTAGTCGCCGTTTTCCCAATCAGCCAGGTTGGGGAGTGCCAAACTATATGAAAACGTAAAAGAATTAACAGGGAATTGGCGCTTTAACAGTTATTTCAACAGAACAGTTTGATGAAGACACGATAGCCTCTATTAGAAAGGTTTTGAATTCGTTCAAGTTACCTCGTCTGTTGTAGTGAGTATTTGTATACTGCTGGATCCAGCCTCGTGTTATCTTTGTACCAAACATACTTTGAAGGAGGCTGCTCGCTCTGTGCTTCACAACATAGCACAACCTTTTGTCCCACTAAGCGCTCCTGGCTTTTGGGGGAGAATATGAAATGGGGAAGATCTAGAAAAGGGCAAAAATGCATTTATATTTATATACATTCCTTTTTGTAATGATTTATTTCTGGCTGTACTGAAATATATCTGGTAGATTTTGTAAGTTTAAATATCGTGGAATAAAATACATTCAGATAGATGTGGATTGCTAATATAAATAGTGAGAAAGGGTCGTCCAATCGATTTGACATTAAGATAACTTAACCTCACCCCTTATGTTGCCATATGCCCACGTTTCAAAATTGGAACTCTATTGGGAACTGTGTGGCTATATTAATTTTTACCGTCAAGTTTAAGTACTTACGTAATTTCGTCATCGCATACGATACGTAGCCTGTCTTTTTATTCGACTGTTGTTGCGCTGGTGTTACTATGCTTACGCGATACATCTCTTTGACAAGTTTCAGTTCATTTTCTCCGTTAGAACACACGCCTTCGAAGCGAAATTCTCCATTTTTGTCGGTGCCGCTGAGAAGTAAGGCCGCGCCATTGTTCTTGTATACTGCGTTAAAAGAATTGTGCTCGAACATAAATGAATTCACATTTTCTCTGTTACAGCGCCGAATCATGTACACTGAATATCACAATTGTCATGATAATACCTTACGAGAGGGGCCAATACTAACCACAATTCGAGACGTATAATATCAAGTTTATATCAAAAGAATATAGTTGTAATATTGACACAGTTATTCTTCAGAACTCCACATTGGGTTTATTGTTTCACTGAACTCACGAATAAACTCACGTAATTAAATTTACTTTATCACTCACACCTTTAACCAACATAACAAAATCTATGAGTGAATTAAAAATCGGTTAAAGGGAATAGCAGTCGAGCCAGTTAGTTGAAGTGTTACCATGACTTCGAGTAGTATGATTTCTAACAGTGAGTAAGAATGAACGCTGTACTTTTCCTGTCGCCTCCTGTATCGTCATAGTAAATTTTGAGTCAGAATATGGAATTGTACCTTTTACACCGGGTAGTGGGTCTCCATTTTCATCGGAAATTCGACCAGTAATCGAGTGACCTTCGCAAGTACATTGTCTGCAATCGTTGCTTAGCGTTCCTACTTTACAGACTCGTGTGCAGTCTGTGATAAATGATATATACGCGTCAATGCATAATTTCTCGTAGGATGTTAAATCAGAAACTTATTAGTTATATATATATATACCTGGACATTCGATTGGTGCACTGCAGTTGCGCATTTCGTTTATACGACCTATGCAATCTCTACCGCCATCTTCCGGACTAGGCGAGTTGCATACCCTCTGTCTATGTTGGTTGCCTTGACCACAAGTGGCGCTGCACTGGAACCACGGTGTCCACTCTCCCCATTTTCCGTCGACTGTAAAATTTGATTGTATTTGTGTTTAGAATAGCATAGAGATAATGCGTGCAAAGAATTAATATATTGAGTTCGATATTAGTATTGAATAGGTTTTGTTGAAGATGTTAGACAGTAAGCGCGTATTATATAAATTATACTATTTTCTACTCTGTATGTGTATATATATATATATATATCGTATGACCTCATCTGTCTACTCAAACATCTGGTTCTGAGATCAAGAGTTAATTGAGTTTGATATGAAATTTAATTATCCTATTCGTTTTTGTCTAAATTTCCAACAGCAATGCAGCACTTTGTAAAGTTGAAGAACAGCATAACAAATAACTGAATTTAAAATAGCATTCGGTTACTGTTCAATTTAATTTGTTACGACAAAGCTAATTAAAGAGCGATCTTAACCGAGATATTTTGACCACGATTATACGTTACATCGACAGCTTGTGTATGTAAGATTTATAAATTTTGTAAAATGCAAACTGAATCTGTAGAACAAAGCTTACCTGGTTTAGAAGATTCCACCAACGGCTCTGTAGATACAAAAAAATATCGATTAGAATTCCTGAAATAACCTTTTTATATATCTATCGGCAAAGATTGAAAGCAATAAGGGTTAAATGATGGTGGTAAAAAATCGCAGTCACCTAATTACAAGTTACGTGCCGCCATAAGAGTCAAAGAAATCGAGGAATAGAGGAATAAGGTCGATACGGACAACCACAAGTATTTTGCGTTTACACAGCAACACCGAGTCGACCGTCACAGCGAGGGAGCGAGTCATCGCTGTCGTCAGCACCGATATATACACTGACGAATTAGTAATATTGTGAATATGGTATACAGTATATAGATAGCCTGAAACCACTATTAGGGCAAAAACACAATCCACCTTGAAACGCCACCATTTCACCGTGTACTCTTCGCTACGGTGAGCAGGCGAATTCGATTAATTAACAGCGAGCATAAAATCACAAGCCATCGCGTGACCTGAGCTGTTAATATATCCTGCTTAGAGCATCGTTCCGTTTTAATGTACGATTCGACACGTGCCAATTATTCCGCATTAAATAGCTTAATGTCAAAGGTTTGAATGAGATCGTCGTCGACTGCTTAGATCGTATCATCGCCATAGAAAGCATGAATCCCATGAGTATAGTTATGACGCGGAAGCATGATCAAACGCCATATCAATATCGCATTACATATACTCTTATAACATAATTTAATTCTTGTATAAGAACATATTTTACTTAGAAAGATGCAATTACGGCGTAATAAACAGCACCTTTTATGTTTTGCTCTTATTATAAGCAACGTTTAAAAGTATATCCATTACGACATAAGTAATAAGCACAATTTGTGTCATTTGTTATTCTTTACTAGAATTTTCTCATCATTAAAGTTAAATTTGTATGTATTTATTCGAATGTTTGAACTATATTTTACACTTAATATTCAATTGTGAGCCTCAAACCACTGAAAATTCTATTTCTAAAAATCTATAGTTAATATATTAGTATAAAATCTCGGCACTTACGTAAAATAGATGGCCAAACGTAGAAATAGATGATCAGTCCGAGGCAAAGTAGAAAGAATATTCCGATTGCGACAGCTAACGCTATGCACTGCCAGCGTGGACAAAAGGGTCGTTTCATTGGTGACGAGTATTTTGCGCTGAAATTGAGACCAGTCGTTGGTGCCCCCGTGCTACCCAACGTAACCTGAGAAGTTTTTTTCCCACTGGGTCCGTACAGATTATTTTTCGTGTAAATGTCGTCTGCATGCTTGTCTCTTTTCCGTCCTTTCTTAAACAAATTAAATCCTTTGTTCTGGCTTCTGCGAGAGGGCACTCGAGTGTTAATTTTCGGTATAGAGGACGATTGTTGTTGTTGTTGATAGGACGAAAAGCTAAACGGGTGACTGTGGTCGTACACTGTCACGCTTTCGTCCGCGCTCGTATTCAGTCGAATGGCAGATCCTGAAGGTATCAACAATGTCTGTTGATTGCATTCACCTCGTGCTGTCAATGAACTTTCTGCAGTGTTCGAACTCCGATTGCTGCCGCCGTTTGAGCCTTGACTACCCGTCGCGTACTGCTGCTGTGACGGCTGGTGCTGAGGCTCATACATCCCAGTCTGATTATCGGGTTGGCTCACGGCGTGCATGGTTGCAGACGAATTACTTGCTAAGCGGCCGCCGACGCTTGCGTATCGTCCGTATGTAGACGGAACAGCTGCGATATAACCTGCTGAGGAATCAACCGCGCCGCCGGCGTACGTGTCGTATGATCTGGCCCCAAGTGTGTTGAAGTCACAGCCTGTTAAAGAATATATTATATATTTTAAGATATGATTAGTATGTGCTCGTTACAGAAAAACTCCTGAACGATGTAGAGTGGGTTGTTTGACTCATTCACAATTCTCACTACGTTTGAATAAGGTAATCTACTCTGCGAAGACTATAGGAAAATGTCTCCCATCCGTAATAAATGGTGAGATGTGATGTACACACAGTGGGGAACATTTAAGATGTGTATGTTGATTCAAAATCACATATGTGTTTATGCTGAGTAGATAATAGCACATCAGAGTAAACACAGCACACATACGTGAAATAATAGTGTTCAAAAATGAGTTGTTCTCAACCTCCTACCCTGGAAACTACGAATCACAGTTTAGGTATCATATACAATCATGGAGATATGGCACGGACTAAGAAATAAGTACAGTACTAAATTTTACTCTCAAGTAAAATTTTTTGGCTACGGGGAACGGTGTTGTCCAGTTGCATTCATAGGTTACCGTACTCAATACATACAGAATAGTATTCAGTAAATTTACTCTGTAGATTAGAATTTTTACCTGCTATGCCACTTTCTCCCGAAGACACATTATGAGGTGATCCGCGAATAACGTTCTGATGCCGCGAAGGCATGACATTACTTCCGTACGGACCTGGCATCATTACACCCACTACGTTATTGTAGTTTCCCAATACCTCGTCTTGGCTATTACCCCCGTAACTACCCGGTTGTCCAGCGTGCATGTAAGAGCTGTGCTCCGGTTGATATTGACCCGGGTGATAACGTTGTGCGCTGTTGTACTGCTGCATCACTTCGTTGCGTTGCTGTCGTGGATGTGTGTCGTAACCGCCGTCATATTCGAGCGAATCCTTCATGCTGTGCGCTGCGCTATGTTGTCGATGTGCGAGCGACCGGTCCATTCTGTGACCACTAAAATAATAATGAAAATATCGTTATAATAAAACAATTGAGAATCCTTTATCCGAGATTCCGAAATTCGAAAGTTTTGATCATCATGTTTTTGTACAGTAAGCACAAACATCATTTTTACGTGAGATCAGAATTTCACCTCCATGTATGATAATCCGAAATGCGCAACACTTTTGGTCCCAAAAATTTCGCATAAAAGATTCTCAACTCTATGCGCAATCGCCACCACCGTCAAACTCGTTTTTCGTTTATACGTGACCCATGAAGGTACAATATTCGAATAATTCGCTGCTATTTTCTCTAGGGAATGACGATGACTTGTTACCAAAACTTTCCGCAAAAGCCTTTCGTTGCCTTTAGTGTGACATATACTCGATTACGATGTGCGAAAATACAACATATATTTGACATCATAAACTTGGAACGTGTTGTTTCACGTCCATTTCATATGCACTTGGAAAGGCATTATATGCTTATCCAGTGCATATGAAATTTTATCCAGCTATACCAGTCTAATTCAAATAAGTTTTAAGGATATATAAATTGTAATTTGAAGTTATCCTTCGTAACATCAATACTTTATATATCGTTTATATAAATATTTTTTGATTTACCACACAGAAGAAAATACCCAAATATACGACATCTGTTATCTAGCGCCCTGGTCTGGGAAAGATTACTAGTTGCTATTTCGATGTGGTTTATTTCAAATTCATGACATATGCCAATTGTTGTCTTCATATACTACACCTTCATAACAGACATCGAAAACAAATCCCCAATTATGTACGCTTGATGGAGCTATCAAACCCTATTATACAAGTAACTGATTCATACGATAGCTAAACTACGTGGTTGAAGGAACGCACTGAGGAAATTCGATTTGCTACCGCTAAACGAATTACAGGTGCCATTATTGTCCCATTTTCCCGTTATCCCAAGTCGAGTGCCTCCATTATATCGAGTACATGCGTCGAAAAGTGAGCTTAAAGAATAATTCAATATTCAGCAATTTATACTGTAACTGGCTGGGTACAAACTCGATTACGTACATTGTCCAGTGAGGAGCACGGTTCATAATTAAATCTTTCCTCTTCTGTCGCGATTCAACGTTGCTGCTTTACCAATTTCCTACTGCCTGCGCTAAACCCGTCGGGCTAATGAAAAAATTGGCCATGCGCAATCAATTCGAATTGCAAATATTTTTTTTCGCGTTTGTGACCGCCCTAATGGTTACCAACTAACGACGAGAGAACTATTAAACGGAGTAAACGCATTAGAACCGGTTCTCAAATTCAAATAAAGCCTGGATTGCGAGCTTGAGTGAACAAACGACTTTTTACCGCTTGATCAAATGGGATGATTCGATTTAGAGTGGGAACGAAACCCGGTCCGAAACGGCAACGTGATTTCATTAAAATTTGTGATGATTCAATCGAGTCAAATTGGCTGACAATACTATCTAACTATAGTCTTTGCAATATTTGTTTGTATACACTATACAGTATAAATGCAGCATCCCTCTCCAGTCGTTCAATAGGTCCGCTTACGGCATTCGAATAAATTGTCTTTCAATATGCGACAAAATGTTACTGTACTGTAATGTGACTGTTTAGGTGTTGCTTTTGCTTTGTTCTGTAGAAAAGTCTTAAACTGGTAGTTCATTTGTGGCCTACGTTGATGATAACCCTCCCAAAAGTAGCTGTAGTCACATTTTGTCGCATAGTCTACGTCTAGGAACTAGGATTTGTATATCGCTACAATGAAAGTTACCTTAACGATCCGTTCAAGCTATGCTGTGAGTCGGCTGACATAACTCCACGCTTGCCTCCGTCCAAGAAAATCAAACCCGATCCCGATCCAGAACTTCCCCCTTCCTGTCTTGATAGGTTGCTTCGCTCAGGCTGCTCAGGAGTAGTAGTCTGTTTTCTATCGTATGGCAATGTAGATCTACATTTTAAAGAGGATATTGATTTTACGTCTACAATAATTTTTCAATCACAGACTGACTTTATGAATGCGCCTTTTTAGTATCGATTGTATTCGTCAAAATATGATTACCGTATACAATAGGGCTGGTTATATATGTGATCAAAACTAAATTTTCGAACATTACAAGCTTAGCAATCGAGACAGATTTTACCCTTTCTCCACAATGATTCTTAGTTACTTCGCGTTCATAGAAATTGAAAATAAAATTGAATGGGAGAATCTCAATACCAAAAGGTACTGGAATTTGCATAGTTAACAAAACGTAATCCTGTAATCTGTAAGAGAATTTAACTCATACATTGGACTAGGAAATCATGTGTACGGCTTGTAACGTTATCCTAAGCATTGCAGTTTTATCTTTTATTTGAATTTCGAATATATAGTTTTGCACACCCACCCACAAGTCAAAATACGGTGTGTGATTTATACACGGGTAGCCACAGTAACCCAGAATTGCAAGTTTTGGATCGCCAATGCGATCAAGAATCTTAATATCCACTTATAATTGTCACCTGTCTATCGTGGAATGATTAATGACGTTGGACGGACGCCGATCATAGCTCGAGAATTGTTCCAAATTTTGATTCGAAAATGTTGTGGTTGGGTTCGGCGAAAAAGACGACATGCTCGGCGACGACACTCCATGGAAACGGGGAATACTTCCGCTTAAGTAATCGTAATTGCCTGGTCGTGCTGTCGGGCCAACAGAATGCGACGCCATAAGTTTTCTTGCGTTGCTATTCATCGTTTCTGATGACGGCGGTGTGGACGATTTATTTTCTACAGTGGTGTTTTGAAACTGGAAAAGCAAGACTATTTATCAAATACATATTTAAG
Source organism: Halocynthia aurantium (assembly GCA_013436065.1). Classification (NCBI taxonomy): domain Eukaryota; kingdom Metazoa; phylum Chordata; class Ascidiacea; order Stolidobranchia; family Pyuridae; genus Halocynthia; species Halocynthia aurantium. The sequence continues at coordinate 108,731 of QXVX01006076.1, forward strand.
GATACATGGAGGGTGAATGTCTGTAAGACCATGAGATAAAGTGAATATCTCACATACAATTCTGGATTAAAGAAATAGGCTAAATGTAAATTATTAGAACCGTTTTTATTGGAATCTACGTGCTACTAATCTGTTAGTTAAATTTTCATTGCAAACCCTTAACATAGGATGTTGATCGCTTACCATAGTTGTACTATACTTTTATTGAGTGACATGTCTTCCTCAAAATATCTATAAATTCAGAATTACTCGGCTGTCTGAATCCTAGACCTGACCTGACCTAGAGTCTTAAAAAAGGGAATCCTAAATTCCTAAGGTAACATCCGAAATCTGGCATCGAACAAGTAAAAAGAGAAAGGAGAGCAATTCGATCATAGACGTAAAACGCCGTAATATACCTATTGATTTGTGTGGTGTTCAAGGTAATTTCGTACACATATTTTCCATTTGTTGTGTCGGCAAGGGCGCCTTCTGGTAGATAGTGGTTAGCATAAATAACACCGTATGTTCATGTGCGCATTCCATGAATAACATATCGAAAAAAGATTTAGGTGTGTCCAATACTGATGGTTGAAGGCATATACAAAAACAGTTTACTCTATTTTCTAAAGGGGCCTCCTAACTTTTCCTGGGCCATTTCATTATTATGCAATGAATGAAGTCGACCAAATACTGAATAATCTCACGTCAGCGCGTTCTACACGCAATAATCTTTTCTAAGTATCTAACAGCTATAGAAACAGCAACTGTTGGTTATTCTCCTCTAAGATATTCTCCCTACGCTACGATATTCAGTTACGATAATAATAACAAGACACTGCTGTCAAGTCACGTTGTTTTCCTTTTCGTGTGTTTCTGGCCTGGAGCTCCAGCAATAACTAAATGGGAAATGTGCTTTGAAAATCAGCTCAAGCTTATTAATCCGACTCGTATCCCTGTGCTATACATCGGTGCAAGTACTTTAGGGCTCTAAATCTATATTTATTCCCATTCAAGTGCTCTTCGCATTCGAGTTATTACACCTTCTCTTTGTGTTACTTATAATTGCCATGCTATCGAACTATTGTTATCGAAAAATTCATCCGACTGTACAGTGCAATTAAAAATCGTGATAGAGCTGCCCTGCTATCAATGCGAAAACTGTGTAATACGCAAATAAAGAGATATCGCCATCAGTTGAGTTCCCGCCGATTCTTTATTTGATATTCGGCACCTAACTATTGAACAGTTCTCCAAAAATATGTCTGTTTGCTAGCTCGCACTTTTCGGGAACATTTATGACTTTTGACATTTACAGAACATTCATTATTAATAATTCTCATTAGAAATCAAATTTATGCACAAAAAATAGCTCGATTTTCATTTGCTTGTCACTGGAAAACATCCAGCACGTGCTCCGAGTACGCAATATTATTTTAACGTTTGTATTTACGTTTGATTTCTCAAAATATTCAAGACATAACCAAAAAATGCCCTGTAAATTATGGATGTACGTTTAAACAGTAACTCGGGGTTCATGTGTGTATCGATGTATTAGGTATCAAGCAAAACTGGGTTCGGATATTTGTGGATTTTGCGGTGGCATTGTTCATTATGTAATTATCGCAAACACGACGTGCTTAATCCACAGCCAACTAGCTGTTATCCTATTTCACCATTGAAAGAACCTGATACAATGTGGAAGCTGTTATTTCGGATCGGTAACGACAGGAATTTGAGTAAACATTTCTAAGTAGACAAGTACTGTACAGTATATACTCTCAACTTATACGAGTTTATTTCCTGAATATATCACTTAAAGCTGATATTAGTAATTATATAATTTCATGTGGTGGTTGAAACTATAATACTGCATATCAGTACCAGTCCAGTTTCACTTGAATGAGGGAGCAATGCAATTAAAATGGAAAGGGAAAAATATTAGAATTCAAATACATTACGTCAAGACGGCTTATGATTAATTCCGGAAATTTGGTTGTCAATGTACAAGTACAGTAATCGAAAATCTGTCACACTCCTGACCCCAGGAATTACGAATAAAGGATTTAATGTCAGGTCGCTGTTCAGGTAAACCTATTAAGCTAGAAGACTTGAACTACTGTGCTTCAAAAAGAGAAAATGGCTAACATTGTTTCCCAGTTGTTCGACTGTATATAAATTGATTATTTCACTGGTACACCGAGGCACTCTAAAACAGTATTATTGTACTAGCTCGATACCTGCCAGTTATTCTTTAATCCAGCGCCTCACTCGCGTCTCAAGGAAGGGTAATATCGATTTTATAGCTGAATCTAACAGACTAGAACACGTTGTGACAGTACCAACGAGCGACAAAAAAAAACTTTTACGGAATTCTATCCTATATACAGTAACACTGGCTCATTTCAATCTATCGTCAGTAAACCACCAAAATTGTAATAATGCAACATTATCTCGTCCCTGGAGTAATGCATGCCACATGCAGATGTATTCTACAACGAACCAACCCTGCATTTCCCAATTGGGAATCTAGGACCTAGATTGTAACAGCATCGACTACTAACCGAAACATATGCGTTAAGTATATACCGCACAAGTGTACTATATTATAAATGAAGCATTGTACATACAGTATTTGTTTTCCTTGCATTCGTCTTTCGCATTGTCTGAACTGAAGCTTAATAATTGCTGGCGCTATGCAAACATATGCTACTTACTAATTAGTGTAATATAAACTCATTTCCTATGCAGTACATCTCACTTCTGAGCCCTATACTGTATTACGTAGGATAAATACTGGTTCCGAACAATTGATTTCTGGAAGAATTTTCCGATTACGTATACTGTATTCTAATCCGATTATTATCGCACCACTTGCTGGTAATGGTCTTATGATTTCGCTATGCACGTTTAAAGTACTGTACCAACCTAGATATAGATTTATATACTAGAATTTCTTATCGATTGTTGTCTCACGTTCAAAAGTACCCTACATCAAAATATACTCCAAGTAGGAAAGCTTGACCGGTGTAGCGCGGTATGATGAAGATGCTTAGAATTTCACGGGATTGGAAGATAACTTTCAAATATCCTAGCCTCATTTCCTTCCTAGCACAGGGGCCGTCAAAATTAATTATAAACAAATGGAAAGTAATATAAACGAACAAATATCCCCTAATTAATTTGATAACAAAATCATTGCTACAATAACTATCATCTATGATTAAGATTTATCTCTTGATCCTTTCAATCAAAAATTGAGACAAATAACCAAACCGTATAGGTATTGTAATTGTATCATCTTGTAAAGATTTCGCGTATAAAATCACGCTTCTATCTCTCTAACATGACCATATTATGAAATATCATCGAAACATTGGTTCGTAGAATCCCAGGTCAAATTGTGATCCTAGGTTTCATCCTATCGTCCTCCATTTACAATTTTTATCAGGACGCCCAGTGTACAGAATACATTCTTACCCAGTTTTGAGTTGCTCCCTTACTGAAATTCTTTCCCAATTCCCCCCTGACTAACATTCCTCCCCTGGGGGCCAACTGCTTCCCGTTTAAGGATGACTGTTCTAAATCAGTACAACACTACAAGTAATAGTCATCTGTACATAACAAATAAACCACGTATTTTTAAAGCCACATTGTAAAGTATTGTCTAAAGTACCAATAGGGTGAATAGCCCTATTCTATGAATTTGAATCGTTATTGAATGACGCTGAAACCTAGCGTAGAAACCAAAACAGGCGAAGTTTAGTCATCTTGTTGTTGTCGTAAGCATGTTATGGCAACGTATAGTGTTGCTTATCAACTAGTGTATGGCATTATGGCAATGAATGTGTTACAATATGGTAGTGCGGTGTAATATAAATATCTCTATCGAGATAAAAGCAACAATAGCTGTTTTTTCCGTGATTACAATTCCGAATGTTCCGTTATGTTTTTACAATTTAAATTCAAATCTTTCCCATATTTAAATGTATACAGTACTCATTTCACAGAATACTTCTACTAGTTACTGGCTTCTAGTTACTTGTACTTATTGTAGTGTAAGTACGGACAACTTGGGTGTGGAAATATGTACTAGGAAAGTGTTGAGACTTACGCTTTGCGGCACTGTATCGCTTCTTCCCGTAGTTGATGCGGGGGAGTTGTTCCCGGATGTATTATTGGACGGACGTAGCGGTCGCCGGAATGAGCTGAAGTCGCAGGCCCGCGTCGTCATAGTAGAGAAATAAATCCCAGTCACAAGCAGCTCAAGCTTACGAGCTTAGCTTACAAGCTTAGAATCAGTCTTACACAAAGTTACACTATTTCTATATTGTGTAAGTTAATGATGAATCTGAATTGACAAAAAACAGGGCTATTTCCTCCATTCACCACGTCAAAAATATACGTAAGACAATTTAAGATGAAAGAGTACGTTAGGTAACTTGCACGTACAATACCTGTTTATGTTATTCTACCTGATTCGTTTCCCCAGCGCTGTGAGACATGCGGTCTAAAGTACTGATGATATTTCCCATTCACACATACTACGATCGATCAGTTCATATCTGCAGGCGAAATAAGTAATAATGTTTCGCGGAACGAAGCCATCGATTTGTGAACAAGTTCGTCGGGATCACATTTAAAGAAACACCCGGACCGTGATAATCGCAGCCTTCAAAGAAATGGTGTAAAATGACATAACGTTTTGATTACAGATGTAAAATATTTATGAAAATCTGTTCGCTTTGTCAGTTGGTCTAATGGACGACGTAGTGTTTTCATTTGAATATCTCGTGGAGACAGATTTCAGATAGTCATCAGTCTATTATCAAGATTCATCGAACAACGTGCACAGCTTTACTAAAATTGGGACTAGCTTAGGTCGGGCCAAAATTCCACGCACTTTCTTTTTATGTATACTTGATAACGGCTTGAAGCAAGGTTATTGGTTTCATATCGTGCTAGCCCAATGGGTTTTGCGCTAACTTTGTTAACGTACAGTACAATCTGGTTACGACACGGTATAATTTTACACATAAGTTTTGTATGGACATCAGCATATAGACAAGAGTAAAAGCCCCAGTATAGGAGAACGCATATTATATCATATCATATATAGAACTGTCTGTAATCTTTTCGTAACCATTGGATCATAATAAAGATTTAATTATTTCGTGACCCTAGTTGATCTCCGGCCTAACTCCACCACAGAGGTCACGATATTTGTTATCTTCGAATAAAATCATTTAGAAGTACGACGATCCATGACTTTATACCTTTCGATAAAATTACTGTACTTGCTTACGTGGAGTTGTCGTGTGAGTGGCATTATTTTTATGGCGATTTAAATCCTACTTGAAAACACCAATCGTACTATTGATGACAGATAGCAGTTTGCCCTGACAACTATCACGAAACGTTCTGAGAAAAACTAAACAAATGGCGTCGAACGTAAGTTTATACTCTGCATCGTCCAGGTGAAACGCTTCACATGTCCTATTTACTGGGACAGCTTACAAAAGCAGGCTAGGTCGATCGATTATACATTAAACAATGGCAATGCAGCTTTGTATAGCAGCGTGTTTGTTTCCCACAACAACGAGATTCCCATTCTCTGCGAAGAACAATTTCAAGGTCTAGAAATTCACAATAGACTCCGCAGCGTCGAGTTTCACGATCTTTTCGAACTCAGGGGCGTCCATTGTAACAGCTTGCTTAGAAAACAAATAGGCGAAGACGTGGGCAGTCCCAATTAACCTTCGTAAGGCTGTTTTGAACAATAAATGATAAGAGTGTGTTCGCATCGATTTCACTGAGGATACACGCATAGGAAAATCAAATTACAACGAGCGCTATGAGAACCAACGATAAAGCTAACCGTTCAGCCTACGTTTATTTATTGAAAGAAATAAACTTGTTAATAAATGCTGCTAAAAATGTCATTTTGCTTTATAAAAACAGTTTACTAGGTTCAAAGTTCAAATTAATTCCAAGGTCTCGATGCGTTTTATCTTGAATATACATTGTTGTTTTCTATGCGGAATTATCACCGTATCACAGACGGGAGACGTAAAATTCTCCTTAATATTGACTGTATCGGCAGATAAGCAGTACTGTACCGAGCAGCGTGGTGATATTGAATTAACAACTCCCAATTCCCATGTCACAGAACCGAACTACGATGGTTGAAACTGGCTGATATCAGATTAGGCGCCTTTGTTTTTCTTCCAAGTCGAGATAAAACCATATTTATTTATGGATTGAGTAATTGTGTCATAGTTGTTTCAAGTATTTCCCAGGAGGCTTACACGCATTGTTCTTATGTTAATATCATACCTACTTAGTACTGCGGAAAGATTCATTTAAGTATTTCGTAACGTTATCCATTAATATAGTACGGTATACAAGTGACTAACCTAGCAAATTGTCGATAGAATTTTCGTATTTATTGCAGTGTTTATTATCTTTAATGTTAATTTCTGTCGCCACGTTTTGCACTAGAGCCAAATGTGACTTTATACACAAACACCACCATGTGGTAATCCATCGTTAGAATCGATTGAAAAATTCACAATAGACAAATAGCTATATAACAATGAGTTCCAATGGGGTTCCCTATTATATGTTCAACTACGTTGACATCAATTGATTTAACATTGATTTAAACCAAGAGGCGATTCACATGAGATATCTCGCGAGTGACACCTAGCTACCGTCGTGAAATTTCCTCATGGCAAATAATAGAATTCGAAATAGTATCCAAATAATATTAAAAAAACTCACGAATAAATGATGAGATCGAAGTGTATATTTTGTACATGATTATTCCGAAATATTTTCTTGTAGGGTATTCAAAGTGTTAATAAGATATATATATATATATCCTAGGACGATGAAAGCAGTTACTGGTAATTGTCCAATTTGGTTAACGAATACTGAATTAGGGTCTCCGTGAATACAGTATATGTGCTAGTTCACGCGAGAACCGTTGGCTCATGGACTTATTTAAGCTAATTTTATGTAATATAATGCTGTAACAGAAATGCTATTACGATACGCCGTTAGGGGGCAATAGTGGGGCCGAAAATGCGCCGTGAATAAGTTTTAGTTGTACCATATATATATGTATATATTAATATAGTGCTGTATAAGATACAGTACTCACATATTTTCTTATCTGCCTGACACTACAATATCAGGATAGGATATCACGTACTGTACAGAAAAACTAGATAACAAATACGTAATAATAATGCTAATTGGTCTCACTATTCTCACTTTTGATTATCATAACTGGCTAGTTTTTTATCACCTTTTATGATCTTTCACACTTGCTACGTAGTACTGTGTTGAAATCGGGCGTTAGCACAATAGAAAGCTCCTACAACTGACTAAGTAAGCGCCGTCGGTACCCAGACAAAATTTGCTTTGTCAACTAGTTCTTCCTACATTAAACAAAAATCTAGTTTCCACACAGCGATGTGATTCGAGTGCGCTTATACACACACTTTTGAAAGTGGATTAAGTAAACGGGCTGTTGTTGAATCATGAAAAATACGCAAGTGATCTCTTGAAGTATTGAAGTCTCTCATCAATAACATGTACTGTACTGAATACACTGATGTTTGGTAGCGAAATTTGATAAACTGGCTTCTACACGCTTTAGCGGACAAATAAGATCATTCCTTTAAAAAAATAAAAGCTGAATGGGGAAACCTAACTGTAGTATAGTTTTAACGTGCTGAAAAGTTACTATTAGACCCTTACCACGTTCAATTCATTTACTACTAACAAAATACCCTGTTCTAATAATCTATGCACGTTTGACTACCGTACTGTAATTTAATACACATTAAAGATTAGTATTTTTTCACATCAGCGCTGTATTAAACTGCTAGCTTGATACTAGAGAACGGTAGGGAGTTCGCATATCGAACTATTGTAAAAGAATCGTAGAATGAAACAGTACTCCCTCAGCAGCTGTGTAATTAATTTTCATCTAGTCACGTGAACGTTTTTTTTTTCTAACGAAGTAATTTGAAGTGCATCGCGATCAACCTCGCTGATTAGTTCCTTCATTAATAAGAAATTAAAACATGCCAATTAAAGGACCTCCTGGAGACATAGGTGTTCTAATTAGTGATTTATATTGCAGTTCGAAAAATGTTATAGGATACGCCTACAGGCTGCTGATTGCGCTCGATAACAATTGCCCATAAACTGAGCAATGTTTTACATTCGACTTGTGGTTATTTAACAGCGATTTCCATAGTACATTGCGGTCAGTTGAAAACCTTACACTGCTAGGAATGCAATACATATTACAGAAATCGAAGGTCGGCAATGCTCGTTGATATGCCTCTATACCGCAAACATCAATTTCGTTATCAAATGGCGCCATTTGCATCAGCTTTTGAGAATTTTGCTATAGAGAATTAACGACGTGTGGTTGCTGAATACGCGCAATGTTTTACAAAATTCGCGAACTTTCAGTACTGTAAAGCCACTAATAATCTGTCAGGCAACATCAACAACCTTCAGTCAAAACTACAGCAGTGTGTGCCCACAAATTACCATTTCTTGCTTCCGCTGTCAAATAGTAATTACTTTCATTTCATTTAGTCAAATGGAGAAAAAATATACTGTTGAATTGTAATTACCATCAATTAGCTTAAATGTACATCTGATGCCTACCAAAACAATCAATAAAAAATATCAGCAATAGCACTTTGGCGTAATGGATTTGTTGATAATCAAAATAAAATCGTAGTTCATTCGAACGTGTTTCACTTGTGTGACATTTAGTTGAAATCATGGGTATTGTACTGTTGCTTTGTTTCATTGACATCATATTTCCAGGCTTAAAAACTCTCCAGGAGTGCACTTATCGCCGTAATATATCGCTCGTTAACACTTCAGAAGTACTCGGATCATAAGGAACCAGTGCTGAACACCATAGCAGCGAAATTACTGTATGTTTTTACAGTCAAACCAACCCCTTTATTTACAATCATATGATTTGATATATATATTGAAATCCTGGTAGTTAAATTGGAACAGCACTAAGACTAACTAGCAGACTACTAGTTCATAGGGGATATTTATATGATTCTGAGACTGCAAATACAAATTTTGATTTGGAATTTGTTAAGGATTAGAGCCCAGTCATTTTATCTCGCATAGAATTGATATTTTACTGTGCGAGCATGGAAGGGAGGTTTTTGTCTGATCGAGCCACAATGGTGCCTTCTCACAATGACACGCACCCATTAAAAATCAAATACGCCCTCTCATAAACCTCGTAAATACCAAACACATTTCATATTTCTCAATCTCAAGCATCGCATGGAGATTCAACTGCTGTATGCAATTACAATCGCGTCAACACTATCAGTGCTTTTGCTTGAGCGATGTTTTATAAGGTTTCCGGTTGAAAAAAAAATAGGAATAATATTTATAGTTTGAACGAAACCGCTGATAGCGTACATGATAACATTGTTACAATTTTGCGAATGAAATTCTGTGAAAATGTTGCAATTACGGTACCTCTGGACCTGGTATACTAATTCTAGAATTTAGTACCTTATGTGCAAAATAAACCTTCAAATAAACAAAATTGAAATCATTTCTTGCCGCTATTCGAAAAAATATTCTGAGAATGCCCAATACGTAATACTGTATGCGGAAGCCCACAAGCTAATATGATACTCTGATAATTTCTGCCATCATTCATCGCTGATTTACATAGCTTTCCAACCACATTTAGCTGTGGAGCCCTAGAAGAGTTTCAGGGCCCCACAAGCGCTGATTTAACTAGGATTTGTTTTGGGATGGTCAAATTATACTACTTGCTGCTCAATATAACTACTTAATCTTAGTGTACTTAGTATATCCCTATTTCGTTTATCCAACAACTTTCATGCCATGCTCCATTTTAATATAATTCAACATTTTGGACCCCCTGGATCCCGTTGAGAAGCCCTGATATACATGTACGTTGCGGGCGGAGCGCGAGATCGATTTTTCTCTACCCATACAAAGCAAGCCGCATACTTATAGTAATATACTAATGCAGCATAAATGAGCATATATATACTTGTATTGTATTATAAACATGTACGTTGTCGGTGGCGCGCGAAAGCGTTTTTCTCTACCAATAGATAGCAAGCCGCATACTTTTAGTAACAAATTGTATGTAGATAACTTGCGTTGTACAGAATGACCTCAATCTGCTTCCTCTATTTCCAAGTCGTGCGCGAACTCTACAACTGTGTACAGTATTTTCTCTTTTGAATGCCTTTAACGAAACGGGCTATTGCGTGCTTAACGCATTCACTGTGTCTTCATTCCTCTCAATAATAAATCAACTATTGGCATAATTAGCATGCATTGGTATAAAATATTAACCTCCTCTTCGTCGTTATCTCATAAAATGATCGGCACGTAGTCAGACGATCGGACAAACATACCTTGATAAAAAAAACTGCTGGATGTAGCCTTGAAATCGTTTGGATAAACCATAATGTGGACTGGGGAGTAAATACTGAAAGTTTGTATAGTGAACGTTATGAGTTTCGTATATTCCGCCATCGATTTTTCGGCTGCCTATTCAGATGTTGTATACAGTGTAATGGCACTACAGTACTTCAAATCCTCCTGATTTATGATAGTTCATTTTGCATAACCTTAACTCGTAATCTACTAATAATATTTACTTATGTACTTGTTAGAAGGTCAGCCAGCAATACCTTGCTAAATTACTATCGCTGTTTTCTATTCCTTTCTATTCCTCGACTTACATCAAACGGGAGTTCTTTACTTGGTACGTGAATCAACTCAACAGCAACTCTAAAATGACCTTACAGTTGACCTGCCTTTACACTAATATCAATCTCTTTTTCTGACAATCTTGACTACTTAGGAAAGCCAGCAACTGTATTTATATACAGTACTATTAACTCGTTCGTTCACAAGTCAAGACTGAGTCTCGACCTC
>QXVX01006078.1:0-22309 GCA_013436065.1 Halocynthia aurantium
CTAATTACGTAACCCCTATGTGCAACATCCGTGGATAGTCATCGCTTATATGCAAATTGAATACAAATTATATTAAAGTGTCTTCAAATAGGATCATGAATAGGCTCTCTAACGATGAAACTCATAGCGAAATAGGGAGCAAGTACAGAACATGTAACTACTAAAATTTACTATTTATCAAAATTATTCATTCACAGTATATACACAGGGTGTCTCAAAGTACACATATACACTAAACACATTGATACATTAAGGTAAGTGCAGCTGAAATTCAGTTGATGGTCGATGAGCCTCCTGCTAGGTCGGAATTTTGCATTTCTGTTTTGACAATAGTGCCGTCACCCTAATAATGGAGATCAATTTAAAGCTTAAATAATGAATGAATTCTCAGACTTCTTTTATTTTAAAGAAATGTTTGCCAAGATTAAACGAAATGGGAAAAGAAGAAAAAAACATTAATGTGCACTATAGCGACTTTTGAGACACTCTGTATATCATTTATTAAAACATTATCTAGACTTGGGGAGTATTGGAAATTAAAATATTCATCATAGTATTTCAACCACGGCGCTGTATAGTTCAACGGGTCATTCTTTCCACACATTTTAAGATATTGCCCTCAAAACTTTAGGAAGTAAATATTATCCTCCTAAACACCTGATCCTAGCCCTTTGGGCAACTAACACCCGCCCCTTCCTGAGCTTAAATAGTTCTTGGTAAAGTGATCCGGGGAACGTTAATGAATACCTTTACAAGATAATTAACCAAACTTAATGGTATCATAAAACCGGAGTACAATAAACTGGCCGAAATTTTCAATAATTAACTGTAAGTGCTGAATTAATACTGAGCTGTGGAGATATTTGCTTTGCCATATTATATTTATATATTTATAATTCTTTACCTAAACGGAATATCACACAGATACTAACGTAGTGACTTATTATTAGACTGTATATATGCCTTTATAGCAACCTTCAAAAAGCTAAAACTGTGCTCAACCCAAGAATAGCAAGTGGCCTAAAGTCCTGAAGTCTCTAACAACTAATCTAATAACTGAAAAAGCAGTGAACACTCTATGACTCTAGGTTTAATGAAAGACTTCTTAATTAACGAGTTCATTGCCTTTTCTCGCATAATAAAATAAGTAAGAACTCTTATCGCATATTTCAGTAGCTCTTATCTGTTATCAGCGTATTTCGTAGATTACTCTAATCAGTGTAGTTTTATCGATCCCGTAGCACAAAGTAGCATAGTGTAAACTGTAAAGGAATGTCACAATATAATATTTTCATATTTACAATTTTTCTATTGAACAGAATAATTTACAGCCAGCAACGTAGTACCTTATTGGAACGTGTATATAATCATGTTTACACAATTGAACGGTAAATTAATACGTTATGATACTAGCGGGAACCTACTGTCCACCGGTATGCAATACTGTGATGCCGTGCGAAATACAGCATATTGAATTTCGAACAATAAAATACGCAAAATAACCACGACACTATATTGTTTTATATTATTTCATAACAATTGCGAATTTGCGGATTGTTCACCATACGCGTATCGCACTTTGATTGTTGCTGTATATACCATACCACTATATACAAATATACATGTGATTTTAATTTAAAACGTGATACTGAACTAACAGATCTACATGCTACTTATTCACAGAATATGCTACTGAATAAAATACGTTATAATATAATCATTTAATTATTTGAAATGGATTCAAAATTTCCCGCGATTTTTTACCTAAAAATAGGTACCCGGCTCATCACATGTAGATATACAATATAGGTCGCAAATGCAGTTTAAAAAATCGAGAATTAATATAATCCTTGTTTTTCTGACTCAATAGTTACATTCTGATAAAACTCGGCCATGTTTTATATTTGTTTAGATATTATAAGCTAAAAAATTAGCTGAAGAATTTAGAACTTTCAACAAACCAAAACCGGTAAGCGAGAGGTCAGAATAAAATGGCCGCGCAAACAATGGTCGAAGTAGCCACGCAACGGTATTCCATAGTTAACTAATGAATTAATCATATTAAACACATAGATATTGAATTTTATATGCTAAATATTACCAGTAAAACACAACATAAATATTATTTCAATGCGTAATGTGTTTTTCATACGAAACCAATGTGCTAAAAACAAATAAATGATCAAATGCATTTATATATACGTTTCATAGCTCTTAAAATCATACATACAACCTAAAATTATACTTAACATAGTGTAAGACCTTCCTGTAGATTCTGAAAGCTTAAGTGAACGTAAAACTGTGCAAAATCAACTATTAAGTGGCCACTATTGCATGGCCGCCATTTTCGAACAGCACTTGCTGGCAGTTCAACAATTTGTCCTTATAAATCCAATTTTCGAACTATTTGAATTACAAACATTTTAAAAGGACTAAAGGGGATTTTATGACATTACAGTAGATCCCATTCCACGCTATCGCATATTATTAGGTAATAATAGGTAATTTATCACAATGGCGATTTTGCTGCTTCGACTCATTTGAATGATGCAAATATGACGAGTATAAATGGGGAATGCCATCAGGCTACATTGGATTCAAATATCTATACAGTACATAGGATTGGATAGGGAAATATGGTTTAATATCATGATTGGGGTGAAGGGTGAAAGTTCAATTGAAACGTTAGTTTAATTATTCTAAAATTAAATATAAATTCAGATATAATGAAAATGGAGGCAATAAATCGATTTCATAGACGGACGGCTGACCAGTATCAGCCTTACAGCAAGTAACTTAATGTAACTATTGGACAACTTTAACGTACTACACGTATATTATATTAACCTTGGTAACATAGAAATATTTATGTAGTAAAAAAGTACATGGATTTTCTATAATACCTAAGCATGAAACCTGTATTCTTAACCAAGCCAACACCCAGCCATCAATAGTTATTTCTTTAGGCAATAAAAGTGCTTGTATTTTAAAAGTGTATATTTAGTAGGAAACGGTTGCGCAGTGTGGAAAGTTTCTCAATCTCAATATACTGCCTATATGTCCAATACAATTGCCTCATAAGACATGTTTTGTATGTACAGTAGTTCTCAAATACGTAATCCTAGGATTCAGATTGGTTTCAGGAACATAAAACTTTACAGTAGAACAAAAACCCTTTCAAATTTGTATGCCTTTTAAAGCGATATGTGTCTATAAGAGTTACGGGCTACCCGTGTGATATATTCCACTAGGAATACTTGAATAAATGAATGCTATAAACTCTCCTTCACGCAATATCATTGCACTTATCATATTATTGAATATCATATAGAAAACTGGAATTTAATCGTTATGACTCGTTTGCAGAATACTACCATGTCTCAGCCGTAACTACATCTAAATAATAGAGTACACTATTTCCATTGTCAAATTCAATAGCACAGTATATACTATATAGTCTAGTCTAAGACCTGTCTGCAGCACCTTAAAAAGTTAAGACATTGCTCAACCCAAGACTAGCAAGCGGCCTTAAGTCCTTAACGCCTCTTACGCAATAACTGAAAAAGCAGTGAACACTCTATGTTAATCAAAGAATTCTAAATTAACAAGTTCCTTGCCTTTTCTTGCAGCTAGGAAAGAGAATAAATAATGACTCCCATTGCATATCTTAGTATTTCTTATCCTCGCTGTTAACGCGGCAAATTTATAGCAGAAAGCGAGTTTCGTAGATTACCGTAATCACTGTAGTTCTACAGCTCCAGTTCGTACGTGACAAAACAGCTAAATGTATAGGAGCTAAGAGACGATGAAGCGACACTCTGCTTAGCGCTCAGTTACAGCATACACTCACTAGCCTTTCGCAAACATAAGACAGACTATCTGCGCAGTGCTCAATAGCTTATCCCTCCAGTATTCGTTGTATTATGTCTTCAAACACTTCTGTATTATTTATAAACCTCTATTTAAATGCTCTACATGAATTTTCCCCTCCCCGGTTGTCCCGGCAAAAATACAGCTTATTTCAAGTCAGGTCAACTACTTTATTCAACCTGTCCTCACTCCTTCGTCATACTACTCTCGAAATCTTCTCGTAACGTTTCTTTCTTTCTTCCCTTCTCCGAGGTTTCTCCCGCCTCGGACGAACCACGTTGCCTATTAGGATTTCGACATCGCAACGGGAATTACGAACGCACGGCGAACATTTACAAAAAGCTCTCGATAGTTCCGAAACCGCATCTCCAAAAAAGTACACGCGTTTTCTGCCGCCTAAGTATTGACTTATATGGAAAAAACAGGAGGTCGCTACAGGTGAGCTTCAATAAAACAAGAATGTGCTGAATAAAACTGAAAAGTGTGTGGTATATATATATTAAAATAATGAAGCACTCGTCTATTCAAGCAATAAAAAGTGTTTCACAAAAAAACAATTTATATTGTTTACATATAAATATATATTAAAACAAAAACAGTATTTAATTCGGGATTAAGCGACAAAGATAGCAAGTAGGTATCTAACAATTGCATAATAGTGATTATCTGTGCTGCATTTGCCAATAGGCCTGGCAGGCTGAAGTTCAGCGCCTCAAAATCTAGGCAAGACTCGGCCGAAATTCAATCTCGTATCTCCTGGGGGTACGGGCACTCTAGGTTGGTAACCCCTGCTATAAAGAGATAAAATATTCCATATGGCCCTTATCTGCCGCCGAAATCACATCATCGATATTATGTAACAAATATGCAACAGACACATCGTCGGCCAAATATTAAAATACTGAAATTATGTAACATTAAATTTAGCTGGGATCTGGTGATGCTAGTTTACATAAGATGGAATGCCTACAAAAAAAATCTATTTTAAGAAGAGTTCCTTGGAACACTGTATCGTTATATGAGATCCAATTTTACTCAAGCCAATGAAGTATTTCCTGTCATTGTGAATGTATCCATAATCCACTGCTTGACTACGTGACTTTTGCTCACAATAATAATTATTTATTACCCGTAATACATGGAGTACTATGACTTTGATTTATGAATTGACAATAACAAAAACAGGTACTTTATATACTTGTTGCATTGCATTGTTCCGTTGCATTTTACATGCGGAAATAGGGAAAAGTGGCAACAAATGTAACGGCAGCCCGGTAAAATTGATTGCACGTCACAATCTAAAGATCGAACGAAAACGAGAGAACGTTGCAAAAGTGAAAAAGGAAATAAAAAAACGAGAGAACACATAAGGAGACAAGCTCAGTCACGTTGCAATGTTTCTTCCAAGCGTTTTCGCCTGGGTCAACTCGGTTAAAATGCACAAAAAGCCATTGAAACGGCGCTTGAAAGAGAGAAAAAGCAAAACCAATTCTAAGGCATATATGCACACATAAACTCACTTATATAACTAATGGCTCGATACCGAATTGGCTGAGACCTCACTCACAAACAGAAGAGACCTTACTGTGCTCATAATAAAAATAATAAGTACCGCAATAAAGAGAATACGGTCGATTCCTGGCGCTAAAGTCTATATATTTCATCATCATACGTCCTCGTATCACGTGACCCGTCTAGACGGACGGTAATAAATACAACGAACGCCGGATCAGGCCGCTTGCTTCGCTCGAGAATGTACGTGACCAAACACAGGGTGCGCTCAAACAATATAATTAAGAGGGATCGATGTTACGCAGGGTGCGCTCAAACAAAATATTGAAAATGGATCGATGCTGCTAGCAAGAAGGGTGAGAGATAGCTGTGGATAGCAGACATGGTGCTATTAATGATCAGTACCCGTGATTGCATGGACAAGCCAAGCTAGAATACGTGATGCCTCACTATTTTGTGGGTCATGTACTCAGTATTGTGATCGAATAATAATGAGAATGTGCTGAGTATTGTATAACTGTAAAAACTTAGGTTAATATAGCTTTCATCACATTCACATATGGAAATAATTGGGCTATTCAAATCCTTGATACTGTATCGAAATGCAAACAAACTGCTTGCCGGTGTGAACCAGTTCAAACTGGTATCACGTCACTGAACCGGTTTGAAATCCCAATAACCACACATAGACCATGTAAAATCTCGCCACAAGAACCTCAGGGTACGGCGGCAAAGAAAACGAGACGCAATACCACAACAACAACGAATGCATACCTAACGCAACACCGGGATGGTGAACGGAAATATCCCCTTGGTTATATTTAGAACGAGTTCGAGGTTACATTTTTTTATGGAGAAACCCAGATCGAATACTATGTGAGGTAGCATATTGAGGTCCACCCACGGTTCCTCGGGTCAAATGTGATGAATCAATTTTACACTGATCCAAAGGGAATCAGCAAGTGCAGGACACAGGTACAGGAGTCTTACGTCATTGAAAGTAAGTCAAACCGGGACGTTCAGTTTAATCAGATTATATTGAAGGTAAATACAAGTTTGGCATTTTCAGTTCTAGTTACTTCTTATGCCTGGGGCATCACGCAACCTGCCATTTTGTATTTAACTCATTTTAACGAACCGGTACATTGAAAAATGCTTCGAAACCTGCAGGCATTACCCAAATGAAATCAACTCACAATTTACCTCTATTTTGAATGAAATTAAATTATTGAAATTATCACTTTTCCTTGAACGTTTTCTAGCGCAGAAAAGTATTAATTCATTTTTACATTTATGTTTTTTAAAGCTTATTTGTCAGCGTTAATCGGGTTATTTTTGTAGGTCTCATAATAATGAAGAAGCTGTTGCTAAGGTATACAGTACAGTCGTACAGATTTATCAGTAAACAATTCGATAGTGTGGATACTCGTTTACCATACGTGGCTCAATTGGATCCTGCTAGTGGTCTTAGGCTGTTGATATTCAATAGAACGAGTCGGTACAAGCCCATGTTGAACTCGCATTTCAAAGACGATATGTGCTGTCTAGTGGTGAAAATTGGTTTATGAACTATGGAAACGCAAAGGAAGGAAGGGATGGTAAATGCTATTGTACCCTCGGTACTGTCAATCACTCGTTAGGCAGATTCAGCCCTTTGTATACTCTCATCAATAAAATGCAACTACCTGCACTCAGTTTTAGGTTAATGAGAATTCGCTGTGAAGCCCCAGGCCCGAGTAAATATCCTATAGGCCATAGGGGGCAAAAATTATCGTTACACAGCAGCTGTTGTGCCGTGGTTCCGTGCAGATTGACCTTTCACCCGATGACGTACCACGACAACAAACCGGTTTTATTATTTATGTTTAGTTACGTGGCTACTGTTACAGTTGTGGATTGTATTGAATATGTCTACCTTCGAAGTACCAGAAGAACCGACTGGTCATCTTTCTATCACCAGCAAGTAAGTTTTTAGTCGAAAAATAAAGTCTAGCATTCATGAAAATATGCGTTTCATTTGAAAAAAACC
This sequence comes from Halocynthia aurantium, assembly GCA_013436065.1. Taxonomy (NCBI): domain Eukaryota; kingdom Metazoa; phylum Chordata; class Ascidiacea; order Stolidobranchia; family Pyuridae; genus Halocynthia; species Halocynthia aurantium. The sequence goes on from QXVX01006078.1 coordinate 7,412, forward strand.
TAAAATCGTATTTAAAGCTTCAAAATAGCCATGCATATCAAAAAGTAGAAAATAAAATTAAAAACACTCGTGATTCAAGAAAGAATTTTAAAAATTGCATCAGTAAACCCAATAAAATTCTATTTTTAGTTATAGAAATTTTGATTGCATTGTTAGGTATTGGTATTCTTGCTGACAGGTTGGGTTTCAATGCAGAGACATGTATTACATCATTTCATTTCAAGGTAATGGTTACATTTTGTTTTTAGAATGATGTCACTGAACAGCCCAGTTGCTAAAGAATGGCTGAGTCTGAGAAGGAAAAGCGTTCGGCCGTGGTCGGAATTCGTTGACACCAAAAAATTCAAAGTTCCCGCGGGAGTGACAAAATGGACTCAAAGATCAGTGAAGAACATTGAACATTATCAAACAAATTATCTTTTTGTTTTCATTGGATTAATAATTTATTGCATGTAAGACATCTTCTTGTATCTGTGTTAGAGAAGTAAGTTAATATGACAGGGCAATGTTAGTGGAAGTTGTTCGGAGGGATGAAATAATGCAGTCAGTTTTATGTTAGTACCAGGTTTCTAAGTCCCAAGTCATAAGCCAAATTACTATATATATTTTACTGCAGTTATTACATTGGATGGACACCAACACCTGAATTTCAACTTTTAACAATATTTCTATTTTTAGAATAACATCTCCTCTGCTACTGATAGCTATTGCTGTATTCCTGGGAGCATGTTATATCATTCACATCAAGAATGAACAACAAAAAATCAAAATCATGGGGCACGAACTATCATACGCTCAGCAATATGGAGTCGCTGCACTGCTATCATTCCCCCTCTTTTTCTTGGCTGGGGCTGGGGCTTCGGTGTTCTGGGTCTTAGGTAAATTGAGTATTAAAATATATGATATCAAAGAAATATCTTGGTATGAACTGGATACCATTCCTTATCTATTTATTTTTAGGGGTATCATTCTTCCTTGTGGGACTTCACGCCTCTTTCCACATGTCACTGGAAGAAGAAGCTACAGAGGAACCATTTATGGAAACCGTTTAAACAGAAGCTTTGTAAATGATGTGATTTGTTATTTGTAAAAAAGTATTTATCTTCATTTTAAAACTGTAAATATATATGTACACAAATACTGGAAAATCAGACTCCCATCATTTTAGTTTTTACTTTACTAATGTAGCTTATTGCAATAAATATTATTACTTGAAAGAACAATGATTACTGTACAGAATCGTGCAATATGTTCTTTGTAGGTGATAGGAATGAAGTTATAATAATTTTACTGAATTCAGTATTAGGTTGGAAACTTTTGGCCACTCAAATAATATCAATGAGGAGGTGTAATATGAATATTACATTAGTTACCATTGATAAAACTACTGATCCCCCTGATTTAGTATTAGTATTGTAACTATTGGTTACAAGGAATGCCGTACCTTTGAATACATTGCTACTTTTATAATTATGGTATTGATCTGTATTCAATAAAGGATTCATAAACTAGTAAGAAATGTGAATGTGAATATACAATGATTTGTGTTGTATACATGTTATTGTACTGGTGATAGTGGACGAGGTAGATGAGTATTATTTGAAGAGATTCTCTCAGTGGTACAACAGGTATGTATTGAAGATGAACGGCTATAAGAAAGCATCTGGCAGTAGAACCAGGGGAGAAGGGATTTATGTCAGTCATTCATATCAAAACTACATCATTAGAATAGGGATGGATTCTCTCCTATTTCATAGAGTTAAGATATAGGAATAGCAAGGGCAAGGGATGGATTATCTCCTATTTGAAGAGAAATAGTAAGTGCATATGCAAAGATGTGAGCAATACATACACGGTAAACTATATCACAGCAAGCAAACAGGACTACCTTGAAAAACACAAAATGTTATCTGCCACTATACATACTGAACACAAGCTGAATTTCTACGACTCTGCATTAACTGTTAAGCACAACAGGCAGTTAGTACCATTCATAAAGCTTAGTTATTAGTTAGTCATTAAGCCAGTAGTTAATGAATCACACACAACCATATTGATAGCTGACTAATAAAACTACTGGATCAGGAGTTCTTAATTTTGGCATTTCAGGGGAGTAATTAGGATCACAGATTAACAGACTGTTGACTGATTCCCCTACTACAGGGAAGTAACTCATCCTTGTCTGTGCAACTTAAGAGGCCATATTATTCAGAATGCAATGAAAAGGGAAATATGACATTCTGACATTGGGGAATGAGGTAAAAATGGTTAAGAACTCGAGTCTAATTACTAGACTATACTACATAATTTGTGAACTCTATGTAAAGACCCTACACAAAAATCCATAGGCGTACCAACTATACTGAAAACCATAGCAGTCAATCCATAAACTAGGCAAATTCAAATTGAACTATTATCTCAAATACTTTGACAGAGTTACAAATATTCTGTATATTTAAGAACATAGTTATACATTCTCTGTGCATACACATAAATACACAAGGCAGATGGTAATTTACAGTGAAAAATTATTAGGATTGTGAATGAAGGCATAACTTTGAAAATAAGTTTGGCATTTCTATGACTAATAATGACTAACTATTATTCACTCACAAAGAGAAAGTGAATGATAAACGAGTTACAAAGACAACAGTTTGCAGGGCCAGTTAGTGAATTGTTTGAAACGCATAACTAGCTGCATATTTTTCTATATCCATTCCATCAAAAAAAAATTAAGGGATGTAAATAATTAGAAAAAGGGTTCCTAGTACATTTGAATCCAACCACGGCTACCATCCAGTGGTAACAATAATTAATTTCGTGGATAACCTTTCAGTCACTAATATGGCTTATTGTGGATTACTTCATAGCTATATGTACTGAACATTAAACTACAAAAGTAATTTGAAATGACAAAATTGATTTTTGACTAGATTGATGATAACAATTAATTTGATAAACTTATGTATATATATATATATATGAACTTAAAGATATCTACATCAAAAGGGAGACACCACGAATGAACAGGCTGTATGCACAAGCTACTTACTAGATTATTATCCGTAAATCTAAATCTTACACTAAAGTGTTGACTATTGAAAGTATTAGCCCTTAACTAATTCACAAAAATAACAACCCAAACGCACGTGTTAGTGTGAATCCTAAGTGCTAAATCACTCTCATCAGCCCTTGGTCAGGTCCAGGGATATTCATAATAAGCGATAAAAAATCTAGCAGCAAACCACTGTTGCTACAATGTTTTGCATAAAGCATGAAATATGGAACATAAAACACTTGTATCAAATCAATCTCATTCTGGGATAAATGATTAAAAAAGAATTCACTCAATAATATCTTAATATTAAGTCAGTTAATATCAATATGCATACTTCACATCCCTCTTAATGCACAGTAAAACTACCAGACTGGGGAGATAGTACGAAGCAAATCATTACATAATATTTATTTATATATTTCCAGACACCCGGGTAGGGTTTATTGAGTGTGTGATAAGCACAGGATAATTTGGTTGACATAACACTCAGTGCCACCCACTAAGGAATGCAAATTATTTCCTTCCATGTAAATTATTCTTAATTGTGTGACAAGATAATTGTATCAAATTGAGAATTACAGTGCCTTGGGTATACTTGGCCTACTTTGATTAAATTAGCATTAAAAACTATTCTACATTCACTGGAATCCAGGAATCTTAGTGACTTAGTGCTGGGTGAATGGTTCACTATCCGTTTAGCATTGAAGGATTGTCTCATGAAATAGCTTATGGGAAATTAATGTACTACAGGTTGAACATAGATTTTCCAGCATGATTTTCAATCCAGCTTAATAAAACATTCCTCTGTATTTTAGACATATTGGGAGGTGTAATTATGATGTCAGAGGTGTGATAGAGGTTTCTAAACCTCTGTTAATCTGGGACCAAGGATGCCGGATAATCGATTTTCAACCTGTACAAATAAAATGTCAGGTGATATTCCTATTAGTAAGAACTGCATAGATGTAGAATAAAAATATGATATTTCATTACATACTTCTAGTACAGGTTATATACAGATATAAGTAATTTACATTTTGTCTTATACACATCATAGCTGTTTGTTAGGGTGAATTGTCAGGGCCGCATTACCAGATGATCAGGCCCCTAGGCTTTCAGGTACACCGGGGCCCTCTCAACCCCTTCAATCTTTTACCCCGCTACAGCTGAAACCCCGAACTTTGTACACATAGTACTAGACCACAGTACAAACCCATATAGTCTTTTTGTGGGTCTCCTCTAGAATTATTTTTTTATTCTTATAATGTATGCATATATAAATACACATATTGCTATGGCACAGAGTGCAAGTGTCTTTACCATTGGAGCCCTATGGCTCTGGTAATAATGTCATGCTCCCTGTCCCTGCAGGGCCCATGAGATTCAGCCTAGTAAGACAGTCGGATAATACGACCTTGGACACTATGGTAATCGAGCAAGTACGAAAAATCTTTTTGTTTTATCCTTTGCACAAATTGCACTTTTTATCTCTATTCTTCTGGGCACTTTGGAACAAATTAAACATCTATGCACAGTGTACTTGGAAAAATTAATGTATGGACAGACACAGACAAAATTTTGAGTTTATCAGACACCCCCTAGAATTCAAGTTTTTTTTCAGGTAGTAGTTTAGGGCAGTGTTGTATGTAATGACTTGAGAACTCATTTTGATAGTGTAAAAAATCCTCTAAAGAAGAGTAAAAATTAGACTAAGCTCCTGTAACTCGATAAAAACACAGATAATGGGATATTTCAATATTCACAATGAATTTTCTAGTTTATCAGAATACGTTACAACGCCTAGTAATTGTCATTGAACCTATCTAAATTACAAGGGTATGGTTGCATTTAGACAGACATATGTTACTCTTGTGAAGTGGGAACGAACATGTATGTACATTTACCTATCAAACTAAAGTTAGAAAAATGACACGATTTCCATTTTCAAGTGTCTATGAAGTGACAGTTACTAAAACAATCTAGAATATCATAATTATTCTTTCACAATTGGATATTATGAACATTTGCATTAGGAAATATACATATTTGATTATGTGTGAGTTCGAATTTATATTTTGCAAAATGGAGAATATAAGAATGTCTGTTTATGATAATTTCTTCATGATTGTCGAAAGCAAATAAAAACTCCTAACCCTCAACTACTCATTAACATTTTCCAGTCAAACCGGGGGTTTGGGGCGTGGGTTAACGAAGGGTAAGGGGGCTCTATGAGCTCCCAAATACCGGCCGAAGCTATTTCTTCTAGTACGATCGAACCACAGTAAGGAACCTGCAAACAATTGAACACGACACTCGGTGAAATAAAACACATGCTGTGAATTCGTGAGAGATGAAAAAAACCTACCTTCGTTACTATGCCGACGAAATCTGTCATGGACCTGGGACTGACGCCTTGCAGTTCACGAGACAATCCATCCAAAGAACCGGCATGTCCACATATGAGGATATCACCTGCAATTTAGATTGACAGTTAGATATGAAACAGATATTTCCTCCCCATATTATTCTACTCCCAGTCTGTCACTTCGCTATTAGTTCGTGGATCAAGTGCTAAGGAATTGAAATCTATTTACATTGCAGAGAAATGTTCTGGTGATAATGTCTGGTTGATTCCATGTATTTTAACCCTCCAGGTTGTCATCCAAAAGCAAACAGGAAACAATACAGTATTTTTGGTTTTGATATTTCTAGTTTTAGGCTTGGTTCCATTTTTGATAACGCAACAATATATACAGGCTATAACCTAGGACCTTGTTTTTGAGAAAAACCAGTATAGATCCTTTTTTAAGACGAAACACAGTTTTTGAATAGAGTACGGCCTGTAACAGGAATGTAGTACAACTGCAATGCATTGATGTTATACGAATAGCGAAGCGTCCCTAAAGTTGATTTATTTGATTTGCCAGAACCAAAATCGATGTTTTTATGCCAGTCACTAGTAGATGGTCGATGTGAAATGCAAGTGCGGCCCACCGTGTAATCCGGTTAAGTGTATTTGGCCCGGGAGTGCTACAAGCACACCTCTGTTCTAAACTATTCTTAACTAAAATCATATAACATTATACATATATAACATAAAACATTGGAACTACCTGAAGTTTCTTTGAGAATATTTGTTATAAGTTTGTTACATCTTTTGAAATATTCTGCACATTTTTCATTCTGTGACAAATCTTTCGGGTGAAATTTTGCTTTGTACGTCTTGTCGACATTGATTCCAAACTCTGTGAAACTGTTGTGGTCAAGAAATTTCGGCAAACCACCTGACAATATGCAACAGATTAATAAAAGGAAAATATGTACTACCGTAGTTAATATTGTATTGGAAAACTTGAAATTTTAAAACGATTCAGGTTCTGGTTCTGTAAACTTTTGTAATTTATTTATTGATTAGTTAGATTTTGAATATCAGATATATTACACACCTGGACTCCATTTCATCCATTCGAAAAGTCCGAGGTCAATTTTGAGAGGAAGTTTGCGATCTATTTCAAGTCCTGATGAATAAATAAAATATATGGAATATGTTTACCTGAATGATAGAAAAATTGTATGGATGGATGTTGAAAAATAGAATGGAGGGACAGCAAACCCTATCTTTTTACTTAATGTCAGCTTGGAAAAGTTGATACTTTATAAAAAGTACTTCAGTGAGTTCACTCAACTTTCCATTGTAACTGTTTATCAAAGAGTAATTTAAATATTTATAGCAAGCACAGCTTATCACACCATCCTCACGCTACGTAAACACGTGACTGAGCTGAGCTTCCCTGAATGCAGCTATCATTATATAGCATAAAAATATGTAACCTTTCAGAATCCTGTCAGCAGTCTGTACACATCGTAGAGAAGGACTAACATAAGCATGGGAAATAGAAGCACCTATTTGCTTCATTGCTTGGCCAGTCAAGAAGGCCTAGAAAAATCATTACACATATTCACATTCCAATGCACATAAAATGTGATTTCAATTTATGTTCCACAAAAATTACCTGGTGAATTCCCATCTCTGTCAAGGGACTGTCCCTATGAAAATCCTTTGGCCCTCCTGCTCTATTGGGAATTTTTTGAGGCATGTTGATGTTTTTCCTATGATAATTACCTGGAAACAGAAAGATTGATAAATAATGATCTTTGTTTAAGAAACTTAAGTAATTGAGCTGTTATAAAAGATTTGATAACAGAAGGAAGACACTGGATTAAGTTTGTAGGAAACGTGCCATGCTATCTCCTGGAGCCCGTTCTCAATTGCCCCGGGATTTTATTTTTTCTGAAGTCAGTTAGTTATTTTTGAATACTAAAGATGATAAATATATTTTACCTTTATCATCAAAAGAAAGTTGGATCCAAGCTTTACCGAATGTAATATCAACTCTTTCAGCATGTCTGAAAATGTAAATCCTTCTTGAGATCTGAACGTCCTTGGGCACAATCGGTAACTGACCTTTCGGTTTTTGAACCTAAAAAATTGAAGAGTTTAAAAACTGGTGGAAATTTAGTGGAACTGAATACCAAGTGGTATTCTGTATATTTAGTAGCACATGCAGAAACATATAACTAGGCAATAATAATCCGTTTAACACAGTGATTCATGACATGGGTGGCCATGACCCTCTCAAGGAAAGTTCAAGCTCAGAAACCATAATAACGGAAGAAAGTCATTCTTTAAATTTGAGGAAGAAATTGTAAAATAAAAATACTGAAAGTGTAACAGGATCTATGTAAACTATGCTATACGAAAGCGCTAAGCAAGTGTTATTGCTGTGAGTCAATTTCGTCTTGCGAAATTCAGACCTTGATTTATCCCTGTTCTCTGCACCCATAATAAGCCAATCATAAAAGTTGTTTAACTTCACCTATATATTATCTTTCTGAAAATTATCTACAAGTGGGGAGCTGCTGTATAACAATAGTGAGACATGTCGAATTAGTATTTCTAAACTAGTACATTGAAACTCAATACCTGTGTATAAACATCATCCTTTGGAGGTCTTGGAGGAGGATGCTCAATCCCAGCTTGTTGCTGATCATGAGATCCTGCATGAAGATTAACTGGAGCTCTTGGAAGAAGTGCTGGTGATTTCTGTTGAGCTGGTGTACTCCCTTGTGAAGATAAATGAGAAGAAGGAACAGATGTTTCCTCCATTGATGAGGTCGTGACAGATTCGGGAACAGAAGGAATTTTCTGAAATAGAATAATACAAACATGCATTACTATTCATATCATCCAAAATAGTTGTTTACAAGTACTACAGACAGCCCATATATGGGAATATTCAAGTTCTTCACCAGAATTTTATGAATGATTAGAAGAGCTTATGCTAGGCAGGAGTAAGCCCAAGTCTGGCGTTCTTAGTGCTGAATTTAGAAAAACTGTTGATGAACTGTTCATTTTTTATAATTGTAGTAAGCTGTCCACTAGAGCCGGTGCAAACCAGTTGAATCCTATCAATGGGTGATAGATTTTCCATTGTTTTCATAACAATAAGAAGCTATACATCACCTAGTGATGAGCTATCAAAAGTTCTCAAGGATAGAAACAAATGACTTTATGACCAATTTATACTATTATACACAATTTGAAATAGTAGTACTTAGTACATCAACTACCATAAGAATATGTAATTGGTTTTCAATCCAATACCCAGAACCATATGAAAACTCATTGCAATTAAAATTTAATACCCATCGTTCAGGTCACTGCCATGTAATCACTTTCGGTACCCTAGATTCCTGTTTCTTTTTACATTTTCAAATTCATGTGCTGAGGTCCAAGAATCACAGTAGTGAAACCGAGATTTTGGCTCGTACTAAGGTAACACGTGCAACAGTACTTAGAATAGATTTTTAGTTTATATTCTACCCATAATGAATTGAAATGTCTTACTTTTTGTAAAAGTCCGTGTGGTGAACTATATCCTGCAGTGTGAAATTCATCAGCTCCTCTTGAATATCTTCTTTGTAACGTGTGAGGTTCAGAGTTTGATTGATGTGAGCTCAAGATGGAAATTACTCTGAAATAAACAACATAATAATGTCAATAATGTATACACATATCCATGTCAGCTTGCATGTACTGTACAGTACAATATTTGTGTAACATAGTGTACAAGTTAGTGTGCGTGCAAAACCACTGTAATGCATCTTGCAAGTGCTCCCTTTTCTGTGTCACCTGTGTGACCAAAAATTGCAAACTTATCACCTATAGAGCTTGTGAGTGTCATTGGTTCTCTAGTCCTAAAATTATTGTTTAGTCAGATGTATTTTATTTTTTATGAATATTTAAGAATCACAGGAGTTGTATTGTCTGCAATCACAGGAGTTGTATTGTCTGCAGGTCATACAGGTTAATATAGCTTGTTAAGTCTGGAACCCCAAGCATTACGAAATAGCAAGAGTTTACTGAAATGAAAACTCACTTATGGACAGTCCAAGTTTCAGGATCTGTAGTTTTTTCAACATGTGCCGCGGGAAAATAACCACTGCAACCAGTCATCCATGATGTTCCGAAAAAATTTCCATCCATGCCATTTCTGGAACAATAAAAATGAATGATTATATATAATGAATAAGTGACTTCCATAAATACAGTTAAGACAAAGGTCTTCACACACACGGCCTATGTCTATAAACCGAAGGGGATGAAATGAGTGAAATTGTATTCTTTCAAGTGTTCCCAGATTGACGGAAAATGCAAATGAACAAATGGAATATTCACATAGAAACCAAATTTTCTGTTCAAATTATAAAACTCTTTTTTCCTTTTCCTGAAAATGTTATACTGAAAAGTTTAAAGGCGAAACCAAACACAAAACATATTCAAGAACGTACTTTCCAACTTGACTATCAGGATTAACAAATACACAATCACCGTTGATCAGTTGCAGCTGGGAGTTTGCAGTCGGAGAGGATGGATAAAGTACGCGGAATGTCTGAAAAATAATATAAGATCAGGCTATCAGTATATTTCATGAAACTGTATATAAGTATTCAATAGTATTTTGCTCCTTAATCTCATCAAAACTGTAAGCATTGAGTAATACAGAAACTGTAGTTTGTACCTAGGGTCAGAGGAGTGTTTCGATAATTACAAATCAACCATGTAAACTATAAGCAAAATAAGACACGTCCAATTAAATTATTGTTTCACAATAAAACGCAAGAGAATCAGTTCCACTTTTCAAACACGAAAATCATGTTTCACCAATAGATAAATCAATATGTTTTTTATCAGGCCAAGCACAAACAAACATCTAGAGAAAATACAGACAACGAAACTTCATCTCTGTTATCTTTATAGACTCGACTTGGCTATGAGTGGGTCTGCGCTGTATCCACTGACTGACAGCTTAATATAATTTTACATAGCAATCCATCTGCAGCTATACAGGGATTGGAAAATAAACATGAAGGCTGAGAATCCAATATCAGAAATTTCTACGACTGGAAGTGTTTCGGAGTAAAAATATTATTTGAAATTTAAAATAGATGCTTACAGCATAGGCAATGAGCTACAGCTACTGTCAATATTTGATGCTTATGAACTTACTAAGATTAAGGAGCAAGGTACCTTGTAAATCGAGGTAGTGTTGTATTTTATATACCTTAAATACATAAACCTTCACATTCACTATGATAAGCTCTGATCTCTAACACAGCTAACCTTGAATGATTAATGTTCCACATTGATGTTTAATTTAAGCTAGCTAACCAATGAATTATCATACATTGTTTACCAAAGCCTTATGTTCAATATGCACTATGAAAATTGCAATTAAAATGTGGTTTATTGTTAATTAGGGGTCGAAATAATAGGTAAATATGGTCAATATTAAATTATTGTACTGACAAATTGATAATGCAATCACCTCACCGCATATGTTATTCATATGGGTCATATTCATTTGACTTGTTTGAACAATGGAATTTACATAGACAGAGGCAAACTGTAAAGCATATGGTGACATAAGAATAATACTAGATTAAATCGTCATCTGTACAAAACCATACAAAAAAGCGTGTGTCTCCGAATTCTTCTAATTCCAAACGAATCGAAAAACATTCAAATTTCTCGGTGACACATCTATTATGACGTAATAGATTCAAATGTTTCAATAACACAGACATTGAACGCTATAAAGCTGCTTCAAGTAATCCGATCATAATATTCAATAACACTGAATTCAATCCTGCAAAGTTTAATCCCGGGTTGCTTAGTATTAAATATAATGTCTATTTGTATGATATACATGTATTGGGTTTTGGTTTTGGGTTGGGTCTTTGGAGTTCCTACTGTTAGACTTACCTACTGGTGCTTGAAGGTGCTATTCTATTATGCTATTTATATCTATTGAAGATAGATCTATTGAATTTTAGAAACCACTCTATAAGAATATAATTTGCATTTGTTTATTTATTTCCTAACTTACTATGAATAAATTTAATTCACCTCGCAGTTCATGAACCTCGAATCTTTTGAGTAAAGACGAAGCTCCCAGTGACACGGTTTATTCAAATCAATTTTCTTTGCGAGAGTTTCCAATGATTTCAGGTGGTTCGGAGCAAATTTATAAGCGAGCGTGATGTGCAGCTGCTTGTTGTTGTGTGGCTCGATTATGGTGCCTAAAAATGCAATGATTTTTGCAAATTGGTAAAAAATCTTTAACCAATGTGCTGTTTAGTACAACACAACTAAACAAAATTATTATGTACAACATCAGGCAAGATACTAATACAGAAGGTCCATGTTAAACATCAGAACAATGGTTTTCAACAGGGGGTCCGCGGTCCGCGGTCCGCGGTCCGCATATTGCTAAATTTCCGATCAACTAGTGGCCGAACCACGTTTCTGAATAAAAAAAAAACCGCTGAAAATGCAATGGGGTCCGCAAATATTTTGGGGCAGCGAAAGGGGTCCGTCTGCCGTTTGAATTTACAAACTTTCAGAGTATTATCATGTGCTATTCATATCTAAATTTACCATAACATAACAAAACTTTGTCTGTGAGAAAAACGATATCTCCACAATAACCTCAACCCACATGAACGTATGATCTATTTTATAAATTGCGAATTTGGAAATGCCCACACTTCCACTTCCTACACAAGTAGGTGGTAGTTGTGATAATACTACAGTAAATGAAAAAGTTGCAACGTCAGTCTAGCCCAGTTTTCTTCAATCTGGTGTCTGCTGATTAAAAGTATTTAAAGCAGTACAATGACAAAGCACAATCACAAATAATAGATGTAAAAATAAAATTTGGTTTTCTATGTCGACATTCTGTGAATACACCCGAGTTGTTGGTGTCTATATTTCTCTTATTCAGCTGCTATTTATCCGTTGACGTACGTATCATATAAATAAAATATAATAATTTATTTGGTTATTGATCCCATATGTTAATATTATATTTAACTGGTTTCCTGAAGCTCAAGGTTGCCAGAAAAAAGGGATGAGAACCACTAGTCTAGACCACCAATTGAAACCAATTAACCTACCGGCAACTTTATCAACTTCCATCGCAAAGTCCAAAGAGAGTTTACGAAGGAAATCTGCTGCGCAATCTTCGAGAAAAAGTCCGACGTAATTTGGAGATGAAAAATACTCGAGACCAATTTTAGTTAGTGTTGAACTGGATCTTTTCATCACTGTTTCAAGAGCTTTGACGACATTATGTACATTTTCATCTTTGCACTAGACAAAAAATAAATACATCTAAGTATAGAATGAAGATATATTAAAAATAATTGGTTTCGTTACTCTTTCCAAGGGACCTGCTGAATATGCTTCATTCATCTTACCTTAAATATTCCACATAGGGTAACATGAGGAAACGAGTTATGTACACCGTTTCTCCCACAATTAACCAATGAATTCTGCCAGAATTCTTCTAGGACAACACCGAAAGGACCTGAAATTAAAATCCGCGGTCAAGCTCAACAGAATTTCTTTGAATAAAGGTTAAAGTAATACGGGGTTTGGGTTAGGATAAGTTTGTAATTCAAATTGGAAGGAACTAAGAAGTGTTAAATCAACAACAGATAGCTACCCTGACTTTAACCCCCAGAAATGCAGTAGATTGCATACTCACAGTAGCACAATAAAACTGTATAATATATTAAAGATGATATAATTCTCAAAGTAGTTTACCTGTAGGACAAGCATACAAAATATATTCTCTCTCTAAAACTTGATCGAGAGTTGGATCCTTCACATGGGCAAATATCCTAATAAGAGAAAGCAAAGAATAAAGTAATGGAATATGATCGAATATTCTGATATGAAGTGAAGACTATGGTACTGGAATATGGGACAATATTCTGAAAAAGGTATAGCATTGTAGAATTTCACAAGTAGGTTATTAATTACCAATCACAGGCAACTTGGACGCCAGCATTTCCAGTAGCTACTAGTGCTTTCAAACTGTAATCAACAAATGGTAAAACTGTATTACTAATAACAGACAAACAGACTGTGAAATTATAGAACATTTCAAACATAGATAAAATTATGATACTACATTATTGCAAATCGAACCTGGAAAATTTTAACTTACATCAACTATTAACCTTTATTTTAAAGTAACCACTAATTATACTTCACTAGATTGCTATAATATCAAAACTCAATTTCATTCTTAGTTTTAAAATACTTCCTGCTAATATTGTACATTGAATACAGTACATGAGTACAGAATACATGATCTCAAATTTGATTGACATACAACTGGCAATGCTATCGAATCTTTTCAAATTCTTGAACTTAGAAATATTTATCAGTGTTAAGAATGTGCTGTAATATGGTACAAAAAATGATGAAATTACAACATTTTACTCTTATAGAGTAGGTAAATAATAAAGCTTGTACCATATCCGTAGTTTGTTAAAAAAAATAAAAAAAATTAGTACTCAAGTCAATTCTGGTAATGAAGTTCAAATACAACGAAACTGTAAATGTCAGAGATCTTGTGATTTCAAACTTACGCTCTTTGCTTCGAGAAACCCATACTGAGCAGCACTTGTAATGGTGAAGTATCCTTTAATAACGTATCTGCAACATTTTGTTGCAGAAATAAACCTTGGTCTGACTCTGCCATCTCTTATTCTTCCTACTATCGCTACATGGAAGGTTACAACAGTAAAGTTATACGTGTTGTACTACTAACTCTTCTTAATAAGTGGTGAAATTCGCATAATATTCATCAATACATGTTAGGCGGTTATCGGAAATAACAAGTCGATCAGGGTTCGATTTATCTGGAAACTGAAAATGACTTTTTCTCAGTAATTACTTCACTTTAATGAAATAAGTTGCTCAGCCAAACACGTAACACTGTTAATGGGTGAAACACCTAATTTATTACGCCGAAAAGAAGAATGCCTGCATCTACCTGCCGACCCTTCTTCCGCAATCAAACTTTATAAACAAAGCAACCACTAAGCGATACATTTAGCTTACTTTGACGCCGTTTTATTTTCCCTGAAAATTTATTTATATTTTTCCAAACATGACAGCACTCGAAAGTGGATTTTGACACGAACTTTTGCGAGATTAATTGTGACCTGACCTACGCACGACGATACAGTCTTTCCGGTTTGATTGACAACTAAAATGCGCAGCAGTAACTCGTGCCTTAATCATGCTGTCCGAGTGTTGAACTTTATATGCGGTATTTCGTAATAGTAACTTTCTATATTACTGTAATTAATCAAAGCTTCGATGGAACTTGAAAGTGTTCCTTGTTAACATGTTAGTTCTGTATAGTAAACGTTTGTTTTTCGAATCTACTATATCCTTCACGCGTAACATATAAAGTGCA
>QXVX01006086.1:8863-44663 GCA_013436065.1 Halocynthia aurantium
TGGAAATCCCTGATTAAAATAAATCTTATTCATTTCCATATAACGTAATACAAAATATTTACTCCAAGAATGAATCACGTAAGCAAAATAGTCACCCTTGTCGAAATAAATGACTAAACGCCACATGATACACTCCCACATAGGTTTACCTTTTGATACGAAAATGTGCCCGTTCTGGTTAAATATTAACTGCTTTCAATTTCTCCCGTGTGTGGTATTGCGCAAATGTTGCAGTATCAATACGCGTAAATAGAAGAACAGCCAAGCCTAAAAGCGCGGGGTATTGACTCGTAGGTTGATTTCAAAAGCAAACAGCGTGGGATGTTCTGTTGCTATGCAAACAAAATAATTCTAGGATCGTAACTTTATAATTTATGAGTTAACGCAGCAGATGACTGACATAATGTGCTTGAATGTCCCGAACAAAGAATCAATGAAATAATATGCTTATTTTTTTCTAGAATAAATTATTCTGTCGTCCGGGGAAATTTATAGCGTTCATAGGGATCCATGAGGGTATTGAATGGCCTGTTCCCCCTTATTGTATCTCAATGTTAATAGAATGGTATACTTAAACATACCTGCGCATTCCACCTACACATTAAAACTAAAAATATCAACTAAATCATACAATACAATTTCATCTACGAAATCATTCTCATTTAACGTCCATTATAAGTTTCTAAAAACTTGGACTGAAACGACCCTAAGTGAAAGCAAAAACACTATCTAAGTTCATCTGCTATAAACTTACGATTATCCAAGATTTCCCAATAACTAGAGGCATATTAAACGCGAGTAAATTTAAGCCTGTGTTCAAGAACAAATGATCTTTGACCCCAGAATTACCACTAGAGTTGAATTTCACTACATTATTTACGTATATACAGTATTATAATTAAGGGGTGATGCTAAACGATAATCAGCTGTATACTCTAGTATGTATTAAACAGAAATTAATATTTCCTCGCATTTCGGAGAAAACACTGTAAGATTTTTCACATATTATTCAAAACATCATTTTGTTATGACAGCACAGCTAATTGCTATGAGAGGCATGATGGTGACCGCGTGTCTCTTTTCTATCATTTCGATAGCAACTATTGGTCTCGGTCTCGACTGCAATTCAGCTGTAAACGGAAAACAAAAAAATATCGCTAGAAAGGCCGCGGGAGCTATGATGATACTTGCAGGTAGTATAACATTTCAATCGTACAACAACACGAATCGCGCTATGGCAGCGACACTGCCACTAAACAGGGGCCGAAATATCAGAATATCACACTTCCTCTCTTCTTCCTTTCTCTTCTTCCTCTTACAAGTTCACGAGGCAAACTCCGGCAGATCGTCGTCGTTCATCGACGAAATCTTTAACATATGATAATCTCGGTTACCTTACAGCTGCTCTTCAGTGCCAACGTGCCTTTATGGTCATAGCTGGAATTTTTGCAGTCTGCGGACTTGTAGCAGGTACTGTAGGGCAAAGCTGCGTTCATGCACTAGAAGGCAAATCGAAATTATATTCTGCTAGATCAGGCGGTGTGCTAATGATGATCGCAGGTAAAACTTCTCCGACATTGTCATCTTTAATGTGACGTATCAAAAAGTGTGCAAAATACTTCCAATTCCAACGAAATTCGTTTCAAAAATATCGTATTATCATAATTTAATTTGTTGATTATTCATGTAATTTAAATCAACTGAAATTATACCAGATTTCACTCAATTTTTAATTCTATTGTCATGAAGTTTAGATTTTTCCATAACGTTACTTTTTCTAACAGTGTAAAAAAGTTGCTTTTAGAAGTGGGTTTCAATAAACTGCTGGGATGACTACACTTTCAAGTCTAACTTTCCCATAACTGTAAATAAGAGGAAACATATTGATTTTGGTAGTTGGGTTGGGTATAATGTTAAGTAATACATAGGATAGTAGAATTGGAAATGATAGAATCGAGAAACTCTTATCTGGTTCCTATGATTAAAGTATTATAATAACGTCACTAAAGTATAGTCATAGTAATCTCAAGCTAAATTGGATCTGGTCATTCATTAAATTCTCATTATAAACGCTTGATAAAGCATGACTTTATAAAATATCGGCAAAGTCGTCTTCGGGGTTCCGTTTTTCATGCATTATTCTGAGTCAACTCTTTCAAGTCAACAGATTATTAATGCCATTACCTTCAGTCTGCACAAGCCAGTCAACTCAAGGATTCGACACATGGGTTGTTGAGTCACATTAAATTGTTACTAAGTTATTAAGACATTGGTTTCAATCCGTGACGATTAATTCATCATTTGTTACATTTTTTATATATCTGCATGAAATTATAATTTTATTTGAAATAGTGTGTATAAATTGTTCACCCGATCAACTGCGTGCTTGTTTTTCTCGCTTTACCAATTCTTCCACTTTTGCATGAAAATATAGGCGTGTTAACACTTGTGTCGGTTTCGTGGTACGCCGCTGAGGTTGTCCGGGAATTTTGGAGAGACCAGGTGATAGACGCCGCCTTCCAGTATGAATTCGGGGCAGCTCTCTATATCGGATGGATATGCTCGGTAGGTTTCCATTACCTATTACTAATATTTTTATTCTTTTTTTTCGCGTTGTTATTTCGTATTGGCATCGCGGTCAGGATTGCTGACAATGGTATCAGTCTCTTGGTACGCAGCAGGAGTCGTGCAGGAGTTTAACAGAGATCAGGCAAATAATTCTGCTTTTTCTTATCAATTCGGACCAGCTTTGTTCATCGGATGGATTGCGTCAGTGAGTAAACTGCGAGTGGATACAACACAGTGTTTGCTTTGAGTGCGCATGAATTTCACATCTGTTGTCTAATTTCTATTGCGGAGTTAATGTGCGTGTAAAATGTGACGGCCAAAGATATTCATCTTCTGGAAACATTTTCCGAACAGGATGAAATCTCCCATTGAATTTATCCCCGAAATCCATGTTCATCGATTGTTACTTATGG
This sequence comes from Halocynthia aurantium, assembly GCA_013436065.1. Taxonomy (NCBI): domain Eukaryota; kingdom Metazoa; phylum Chordata; class Ascidiacea; order Stolidobranchia; family Pyuridae; genus Halocynthia; species Halocynthia aurantium. The sequence continues at coordinate 11,845 of QXVX01006086.1, forward strand.
ATATGAGCTTATTCTACAAAACTTCCAGGAAAAGCTCTTCAATTACAATCATGTGTTTATTGAACGGTGTAGTGTTACTCATATAGGAAATAGTACACATACATTTGTAATGGAGGGGGATCACATACCGCATACTCTTTAAGGTATCAAGAAACATAAATAAAGTGGAAATTCGTTAGTTCATTGTTAGTTCATCAGATGCAAATACCATCAAAATGTGATAAATAAAATAGTGACTTTAGAATGAAGGCTTGTGTACTTAAGAGCTTAAGTACTTACTCCACGTGTGTGCAAAAATGGCTTGGTGCATGGTTGCTCTATCAAGAAAGTTAAGAGTGTTTAAAGTGCATGCTTTTTTCTCAAGACCTGTATAAACACTGAACAATAACTGAGTTCAAGTATTTTTGGTCCCCACAATCGGATCTTCAACTGGATACAGGAATAGAGCATCACGCTATTTATTTCTATTATTTTCCTTCTATGCGACTGTAGTTGTATTCAATATGAGCAGAGAATGAATATTGGACAACAACTTGGTTCTTTATTTGTACAGACTTATATGGTTTTTCACGATTTGCACAATTTTCGTTTTGCTTTGCTTTTTTTTCAGTTTTATCACCCCTTTGCTTCACTGTGTGTGCTAGTGTGTACAAAATGTGTCAGTTGGATTTTTTTCTAACATTACGAATTTGCTTTCAAACAAACAGGCTCTCGCATTGCTGTCAGGTTTTCTCATGGTGTGCTGCAGCGCCATCGAAGAGGACGCTGACTATGGACACAGCTACTCTTACAATCCCCCTAAACAGGCTCTTCCAAAAGGCGGACACAACACCGAATACGTTTAAAGAGTGCTTGAAAAACAAGTGGAAACTTACCAACAATCAAATTGACTGTCGTACAATATTCCGTATTGTATTATAAAAGCTATCTTCCCATTTTCACGTAGAGGCTAGTGTCTAAAAAGCTGAAACAAAAAATAATATTACAATAATTGTTGTTCTATATGTTCTTCGAGTGATATTTAAACCATCAATAGACCTTGTTAGTGTTTGCACTGTATTTAACTATGTAATTTAATGGTTGCCTAGTGGCCTAATAAACCTTTAGAGGAAAAAAAGATATCGTTTTCCTACCATCGCGTAATGCTGCAATGTTTTAAAACCATCGTTTTCAAATTAATTTGTTCTAGAACAATCTGTGAAGCATATTTTTGTTAATCGTGATAAACATTACAGATCTTTGCAGAAAAATGATATTTATGTCTAACTGTTGATACAGTGACAATTTTCATTCAAGTTTATCACAAGAATCTTGAAAAATTATTTCCGTGTTGCTTTTCCACTTTGCACATTGTAATTTCGCTTAATTGAGTCAATAATTTATAAAGTGGAATGCTAGATTTTTTTGTAACATTTATCCCGGTAAATTTAGCAGTAATTTGAATTTTCATACGGTGCTAACGACTAAAATATTATCATTTTACATACGCATTGGATACTTAGAAAATGTTTATCGTAAACTAGCCTGTACAAAAGGAACTTGTAAAATATATTACTCCACAGTATTCTGCAGTATTATCTGAAAACATATAGGGCCTTTAAAAAGGAAAGTGTTGCATTAGGAGCTAAGAGGAAGGAAGTTCAGAAGCAAAGGCATAAGATTTATTAAACAAAATGATATATAGTATGATATACCAACATCCTGTTGTTATATCTACGAATGGGTAAGAGACACTATGTAGAATGACACAATTTCTTGCGGTCGATTGATGCTCACATTGAATCATTCAAAAATACAATATCGGCTACATATATTCATAATAAACATGTTCTCTGCCTCTAACATCGGTGACCTACACTAATTCTTGAGGAAATCACCACGATAAAGAGGGCTATTGAAAATTCGAGCCAGAAAGATGAGTAGAGGATGAGGGAAGTTGTCTTAATAACAAACTTGTATACGCAATGTATGAATATTCAAAAAGCACAACATTTAAACTTCCAAATTAGTAATTTTGAATTCCAGATTATATATTTTTGATCTGTCTCTTTCACTATTATAAATTAGTTGTGAACAATCCATATATCAAGTTTTTGCCCTTTTGTATCTTTACTCGGTGCTAGGAAATTTGAATTCCTCAAACGACATACAGTATAAACTGCGGTTAGTTATTCAATTCCATGAGAATGTTATAGAAAATGTATGCGAAAAATAAAATGATTTCGCGAGAACGAGTTAGTTTCCAACGAATGAGCTTGGATGAGATCACTGAGCACATAAAAACACAAAGGCGTTGTAAATAAAATTCGCTTCGTTCCATTATACCTATTCCTTCTGTTATTTGCCTATAAAACATTACGTTCAGAACAGAGATTTTGTAAGGGTAAGAGTCAACATGATTTCAAAAGGGTAGAAAAGAATGATTTTGCGAGTCACATGAAAGATTTTCAGCTTACAATAAAACTTCGTCGTTAGCGTACTTTCCCATTTTATAACATTACTGAATTATTTAGCGATCTGTAACTTATTAGCTAAGAAATGGCAGCCTAGTAATTCTGTATGTTAGGTCAGGTACGATTATTTGAACTTTATCTTGTGATGGAAAATTAACCAACTTGAAAAGAGGGAAAGATTATTGAATTATTTAAGTGATAGGATGAAAGTTTATATATTTACAGATATATATATGGTCATAAAAGACTAACAATACGAAGTGGTTTTATAGATGGAAATTAAGTAACATTTTTTAGCATTACCAGTGTGACGAGTAATGTTAAGATGCTATCTGGACATGTAGTACTGTGACAGTAACCTTGTATCTTGCTGTATCTAACAGTATCTTTCTGTTATAACAATACCCTAAATGGCTTCCCTCCAAAGATTAGGCAAATGCTTCTGCTAAGATACTATGAATCTCGTTGACAAGGCTAGCAAAAGTTTTTAGTCGCCTAACTACGCATATTCAGTGACAATACTTGAAAAACTTGGTCCTGACCACGGCACCTATATACTCATATAGATTCGTACTAACGTCAGAATTAAGGGGTTTTGTGTATGAACACAGGTTTGTTGAAGGAATAAAGGATTCTTTGCTTTCATACAGCTAACTGGACTAAATTAAAATGACTGTAATTGGACACTACATCGGAGCGAGTCTAACCTTGGTGGCTGCTTTCGGAATTATGGCATCCGTCATCCACCACGAATGGAAGCACAACAGCCCATATGATAGTCAAGCAAATTTAGCGTACATACATGTTACGGAGGGTCTGTGGGTTAGGTGTGTTTACCCATCACCAGGCTTAATTCAGTGTGACACATACGACTCCTCGCTTCTCGGTTTAAGCAGTAAGTGGAAACAAGGCTTGCTATAATTTAACTCTCAATTGAAATATTTCATATTAATGTAATAACTGTATTCAATTAAATTTCAGCGGAATTACATGTACGAAGGACTCTGATGGTTTTATCGGAGATATGCGCATTCGCCGGTTTCGTTATAGCAATCTTGAGCTTACCTTGCACGACATTACAAAAGAAATTACTAACTGGAAGAATAGCAGGCGGTTTCATGATTGCTGCTGGTTGGTTTACTATATTCATCTAATTGCATTATGAATTACACACACTTTGGTTTACACCCATTTGAATGGTTATTTTATGTTGCAGGAGTGCTGTGCTTGATACCCGTCTCAATGTACGCCAAGCTAATAGTAGATGATTTCTGGGATCCTGCTAAAAGAGACAACGATATAAAGTATACGTTTGGTCCCGTTCTCTATGTAGCTTGGATATCTGCGGTAAGTAAGCCTGTCACTGTACCCTATACTGGGATCTTAGCTATACGCACTCACTTCAGTCTAACACGAATCTAATCAAAAAGTTGCGATGCGATGCCAACATTTGAGCACAAAACCGATGTGACGCGCGTGTTATTTTGCTCAAATTTGCTCCCTCGCGCGTCATAAGCTAATCATCCCATTCTTGAATTCTTACATTCATTCTTTTGCTTGTTTGAATCCGCTGTGATTAAGCGAATTTTTTGACCTGCTAATTACTTTTTTTGATTACACCTAACTCGGGTTGTTTGGTTCAGATCGATCCAATCAAGTTCTTAACATTTTCCAATATATATACAGTGGTGCCCCCTGACCTGGTACGTTCCAGACTTCGAATGCTAAGTTCATGAGAGATTCCATTCGTTGTTCGACCGGTGCTTCCACGATCGAACAGCGCACGTAGTAAATAAAATTCACTTCAAAAGTTCACGCATCTAGTGAAACATTGCCATGCCATTATGTTATATTTGCAGTAAACGGCCAAATTTGACGCAGCAATATTTAAAATTGAAACTTTGTTTAACACCATCCCGACAGAACTTATTTGAGCTCGTCTTGATACTTTGCTAACAGTACAAATAAGCATCAAAGCCTGTAATGCATGGCAGTAAGTTTGTGATTTACTGCGGGAGTAAATGAAATTGAACTTCGTCATCACCAGCATGAATTTTAGTGTCTGGGAACAAATTAATTCCCTTTCCATTATTTCTAATGGGAATAAACAGATTTTTTTATTACTGTATTTGCCATTAGCTGGTTTTCTATTTCATTTAATTAGTTTCACTTACATTGTTTGTTCTTAGGGCATTTCTCTTCTTTCGGGCCTGTTGCTCGCGCTGTGTGCAGATGACGTAGATGAGAACTACACACCTTTTATGGAAAAGATGGTTTACGTGTAAATATCGTTACGTTCAAAAGTTTCATTGTAAATTCAAGTTCTGATGGCCTGCTATGATATGAATGCATATATGAGCGATTTCCATATTAGGATGGGAAAACACATATATATTATGGTTATACTTGAATTTTCACTCAATATATTAGGCATAGTCGCATTACCATCATATACTGCGTACCGTAGAACTTTTACTTTTTTTTACCAAAGACTGCTTCGATATCTTTATTCATGTGTCTCATGTGTGTATTTTTTTTTTGGACTAGTTCCAGTGATTACAAATTTATTTGCCTCTGACTATCAATGTTCCTTGTTGGAATGGATGTAGTATTGAATATTAGTTCATTTTTACTTATACTGCACTGTATAACAAAAAAAATTACTACATAATTCGCTGTACAGTAACAGTGTCTAGAATAGATGGAGGTGACACGCCTGTCTGTGGATATTTTTACACTATTTTTACAATACAATTTTTCCACTCTTTGAAGATTTTAATTTCTTTTTTTTATGGGCTACAGGTCGATGTTTAAAATTTAATTCTATCCATTACTACGCCAACGCGACAACTGTATTTGTTTTAGCCGATCTTTTACCCAAAAAAACAAAATCAGGAGAGATAGTTAAAGTTTTATGACAGTACGTGGAACAGTGGAACATTTATTCTACCTAACATTATCGCAAGAAGAAAAAAATGCGAACAAAGCGAAATTCAGATGTTGAAGCAATAAAAATACGTAATATCGATTGTGAAATTAAACTTTTCGGGGCGGTTTTTCATTATCCTATTTAAAACCAGTCTTCAGGGGTAACGAATTTAGTTTTGCTTGGAAGTGGGAGAAGACGTGGTGCTGGTAGTGCTGGAAAATTGGAAGACATGAATATAACTTAGAAAGTTGTATCAATATATAGTGCTACACTGTATATAGTTATGGTTGTAAAAGGATAGAAACATCATAGTCTTCAGATGTGATACACCGTGCTACTCTTACAGGCTATAGGAATGATTACATTAAAACTATGTTGCTAGAGAAAAGTGAAAGTGATGAATAAAAATAGGTTTTTCGAAGGGACAGGTAGTTGTTAGGTAGAAGCCGCTAATTCATATATGTTTCAAGCTGCCAAGTTGTGCTGATACTAATTAGACTATTACATTCTCTACAAATTAAAGTGCTCTGGTAGACACCCTGTAAAGTATCCGAAATCATGAAAGTGTAATTAATTTTATTGGCGCTCGGAATAGAGTAAACTTACTTTGAACAGGATTACTGTAATTTATCCAATACCTATTCATTTTAAGCAGTTCGTAACAACCAATTGATATAATACTATACGACCTATCACTTACTACAAGGATTCTATGTATACTTTGATTTTCTTTCAGTAATATACTTTGAGTAGAATTGAGAGAAGTTCAACAGTCAATAAGATACAAATTGCAAAATAATGGGCGCCCTGCAAACTGCGGCTTTTGGTTTTGCCATGCTCTCCTTCATCGGGATCCTGTATTGCGTTATCAGCCGCGACTGGAAAGTATCAAGTTCCATCGCATCCCAAAATAGCCTGAATAGCTTGCAAATAAGCGAAGGCCTGTGGCTACGCTGCACCGAATCGCAACCCGGAATTATACAGTGTGACAATTATGATACGACTTTGTTCAATGTTGAAGGTATGTTTCCGAATAAATTTTTTAGATATAATCTGTGCATAGAATTAATTATCATATTACTGTATATATTTTTTATGTAATAACAGGAACTTTAGCCCCCATTATTTCGAATTTATTGATGAGATGTTTGTTAAGAACTGACCACGTCATTTCATGGAAAATACCTAGCTTGCTTGAACCTGCATTATACAAAAGTGGGCTGTGTGGAATTGAACTCAGCAATGTTTGCAACATTTTTGACATGGGTGGTCGAAAAATAATTACATCGTCCTATTTTAATTACATAGTTCATTTTACTTATTCCATATTCTGCGGCTTCTTGAGAATAAAATAATCAGTCCAAAATAATTACTCCATCTGATGAAGTTATCCTGTTTCCTAAACATTTTCAGTCTATCTACAAGCACTGCGGGCTATGATGGTACTTGCGACATTGCTTGCTGGTGGAGGAACTCTGGCGAACATATTTTGTCTCGACTGTGTCAAAGTCCTGGAAGGAAACATGAAAACGTGGACAATACGAATTGCAGGAATTCTTCTTATTCTTGCAGGTAAGTGATTTTTTACCGTTGTGCAGTGAATAGACATACGAAAATAACGTAGTAGTATGTAGAGTAAAGAATTTCATGTAACCTACATAAGCAGACCCATGCTTTGTTTAGTTTAAGGAACATTGTATGTAAAGAGATACGATTTCCAATTCGTGGATCATCAACAATTGTGAGAGTTGGAATTGTGATAATTTTATCCCGCAAGTCACAATTCTTAAATACAGGCATGGCAACCGCTCTGTTCCATTCACCACAGACATATCACACACCCTTTAATATCCTCTATCGCCATCTTGTGATATGTTATGTACAATTTTGTATTGAAAGCCGAACTACGCATAATAGTGGAACTACTTTAGCTAGAATTTCATTTTAGATATTAAAAACAATAGTATATCAGGTTTACACTAAAATGATAACTTATTTCAATTTCTTTGCGCAGCTGCACTGTGTCTGACAGCAGTTTCCTGGTATGCAAAAGAAGTGATAGATGAATTTAGAAACCCGCTCAAACAGCAGGAGATCAAGTACACCTTTGGTGCTGCTCTTTATATCGGATGGGCGTCATCGGTGAGACGTACTCTTAATGTCTTTCCTTTTTTGCTATCAGTAAAATACGAATCCTAAAACAATAATTTACATTTTGCATTCACAGGCACTGGCATTGCTAGCTGGATCATTGTTAGCCTGCTGCTCCTGTCTGAACAGGGACGACGACACCGCTGAATATGGATACCCATACAAACCATCTCAGCCGGCTGAGAAAGCTGCTACGGAATACGTGTGATTAGTTGTTTGCCACTGAAATATATTGTGAATATCGTATTGTTCAACGAATAAAAATTTTGCATCTTGACAACGCTATCAATGGTTAGATGGTAAGGGGAACCTTTGTACATAAATTCACGTTTAATATATGAATGCGTGACTAACCATCGGGTCTATATACATTTACCATAGTAAAACCAGCTCTCTCTTTGCTTTTTTTAACGTACATTTGTTGTTGTTTTATTTTTAATTTTTGCAATATGAAATGCTGATGATATGACTTGAACAAAGGGAAATTAGTTTGTAAATTCGTGAGTACGGTCAGTTGGCCTTATTGCCAAGCCCCTTGAATCAAAATGAATCATCAGCTTACTTTCAATATGATAACGTTATGATCTGACTTTAAACTCAAATACGTTACGATTTATTCCTCGCTTTTTACGAATAGACTTCTGATACTGTTTTCAATTCTCTTTTGGTCTTTCATTAGAACTCCCGCTATGTCGTAGTGGAGTTCTATTGTAATTGGGACTGTAAAATGCATGTAGCAATATGCAACGGTTATTTTAGTAGTAAAAAATGTTGAATTGCAGTTGGGTTTAGGCCTCAAATGAACTTTCAATGATAAACTAACATTCAAGATCGAGTCGAATCAGATATGCAGATGTGGAGTCAGACTGCACAGGCGCATAAACAGGCAAGAAAGGGCAAGGAATAATTACATATCATCTAACATTGTAGATGATAAGCTGCAGCGATCTGAAATAATTGCAGTGATGAAGCTTCTTTGAACTTGAAATTCAGATCTTTAGATCAATTGAGAACACTCCTAACCTATTGATTCTGATGATTCTTCCCTTGCTTTATGCAACTGCGTAGATCTGTGCAATATATATGTAGCGTTACGACACCTAGTGGAGGCTGATGAGACCCATTGACCTCTCAACTTGTCACAGAGACTTACAGTCTGCTTAGAGACTAACGTATTTCCTTTCTCTCTACTGAGTTAGTCGAGTTGTAGCGTTTCATTTCGCAAACGCATAGTTTTCTAAACGAGTGTATGTAATACTGAGGTATGTCGTTGTTGCAATGGATTCCTTTCTCAGTCTTCAATCAATTGATAATTTTTTCTGTTTGTAGTTGAACATCATTGTGTATACTGATTCCAATAACATAGTCGATATTCTATTATTGTAATCAATACCAGTAGACCTCGAAACACACCTGCGCAAACTTTCAGATAACTCGAAGAACTGCTCAAAAGAAGACTGGTGAGTGCTGTACATCAAGATTGTATATAAACCTGCTATCATATCGTGAAATTCGTCATTCTGGGCGGATATTTTTATGATTGGCATCTCAGACGTAAAATGAGGTTAATAGTATGCTTATCCCTCCACATTCGTAAGCTAAAAAATCTTTGTAACATGCTTGAGGATCTGTGGTCAAACGGACATCTGTACCTATTATCTTTCTCAAGAACCTATGCAACCTATCTTAAAAATTAAAGAAATCTGAATCTCAAACTCCCAAATGTTAAATCACAGCAATGCTTTTCGAAAATGACCAAATCTCACCTTAAGGATGTAGAGGGATAATTGTATATGTAATTCTTGCATATGTGTGAGTCGAATTTTTACCAATATATTAATTGGCAAAAACTAAACCACAGCCAGATGGATTAAAAAATATTGATATTACGTGAACTAATCCCATATTATGTTAAGTATGTTTTTGAACAAAAATTGCCTTATTAAGGGTTAGGTATTCCCTGCCCTTACAAACAACTTGATTTATATTTGCACTGATTTTTTGATTGCCAATTTGCACCTGTTACTCGACTACCATATATGCAAGAATTAAAGAAATTATTATAGAAATGTCTAATTGTCAACCTTCTAATCAATTTTACCCAACCTGTACTATTCACAATTTTCGGTTTAGTATCTGGTTTTGAAACAGTGGCGCTATGTTCACTGCTTCTGTTACAATGCTTTCCACTTCGGCTTTTTGCCTCTTAGAACCGTTACCTATCAAGAACTGAACGTGTCCTTGCCTGCTGATTTGTCAAACAAAACCCTAGGCTTTAATCCTGTTTTAAATAACTTATTTGACACTTGCAGGGATATAAGCAGAGCGTACTCTACTTCCGTGATGTTCTTTAGCAATGTAATGGTTCTTTTCGAACCATGGATGAGGTAATATCACATACAACAGAGTTGCACAAAATGAATCTTCTTTGCAAACAAACAAACATGTATGCCAAATTCTTGTGTCTGTATCACTCATTCTTCATTACCTGATCACATGCTGGAATGCAATGAATTCATTTATATTGCTTCGTTTTTGTGGTAGTGACTCTGTCCCTTTCCAACCTCCTTCTCGTGAATGGTTTTCTCTTGCAGAGATTTATAACAACCTCATCCGTTTTCAATGTACTAACTTGATAATTATTATTTGGCTGTATTACTGCTGTTGCCTTTGGTAAAAAAATCTTGTGGTTTATTTGCCTGTTCGTGTTAATGTCACTCGATCTAGAACACAGCATCATGTGAGCTGCTTATAATGAGCAACTACAATTTTTTTCTGCCTGGTTTGCACGTTGGTCTGGGTTTATTTTTCTTGGCATTAAATACTTGAGTGCAAGAATGTAATTGATTAACATCATTCTGATCAGTCGTCACCGTCACTTAGTTTTATTTTTACTGTCGTTGAATGCAGCTTGGAGCGAATTGCCTTGTAGTATATTACGCGAGGCAATCGTCGTGTCTCATAATTAACAAGATCCTTACTGCCTGCGCCGTGATAGCAATGTACTGTCATCAGACAATCAACGCTAGCCTAAAATAAATATCAGCATGGGACCATTTGATCTGAGCAATTCATTTCAGTTCTGAAAATCAGGCTAGAATTTGTGACAGCCATTAATTTTCCTCCTCTCAGAACTGTAATGGATTTTCAGACAATGGTTAGATTCAATGTGTACTCACTAGGCTACTGGGAGTAATATGGTTTGAACTTAATTTCCACTCTTCCATCCGGTTTGTATTGTTGATGAAAAGCATGACAATCCAGTGAATGCAACTTATAAAAGATGTCTAGCAATAAGGTGGCTTTTTCTGCTTAAAACTTTGACGGAGGTGGAGTCGTACATTCAATTTGTAATTATGTATCCCGTTATCAATTGAAAATCAATCTTCAGTAATGATGTAATTTTTCTAATCATTGATCCAAGAATCTGTTAATCTCATGATCCCAGATTATACTAGTTTCAGCCCGGTATTTAAATATAATAGCAGCACCTTTTTGGCACAGAATACGATTGGGCTTGCCCTTAGCATTCACTTGTGTTATATATATTATTCAGAAAATAGGTATGCATAGTCAGAATGCCGACAACACAGCATTCTGCCTACCTATCTCCATTTTTATTTTAACATAGATGTGTGTTTTTCAAACCGCATGCCTTTGAATCATTTTGGTATAGCAGTAATGATGAGGTAAAGATAATTCTCTCTAGTTGTTCAGAGGTGATTTGTCTGCGCCCAAACTTTTGTTCTATAAAGCTAGCAAGCATGAGTAGCTGCAAATGCAGTTTTGCAATGTTTTTGAAAACTTCATTATGAAGAGTATTGTTAACAAAGGTTTTCATGCTTCGCCCATGCGTATTATCATCAAAGAATGTGTTTACGCTTGTAGATTCCATACTGTGTGAGCATAGAATTACTGCATGTCATGTTTTTATCAATTAATAGTTGAGTAAAGTTAACCTATCTGTGACTCACTTATCCTAGGTGTACCACTCTGCACTGCTTGGTTTTATTTTGAAGACCATGTAGAATATTTGTATTTTTACCTAAACCCGCACGCGGTTACTTGCTATTGTTAAGATGGTGCGAATATCAGTAATACTGGTACTCTGACAAAAAAAGGTGATTTTATTTTTTAAGTTCGCTTCATTTCCATCATAAAGCAATAGCGGTAGGCCGGATGAGTTGATGCGATAGTTCGTTGCATGTATTTTGAGAAAAAGTGTGTCATTTCTGTGGCTAATATATATTAGCTCTACCAATTTTTAGAAGCACTTGCATGCGTAAGGTTAAACCAAATATTCTGTTGAAACCAATTGTACTTTTCATGTAGGTAATACAGCTTTGTAGTAGAGGTGGGTTCACGATGAATGGTGGATGGTTCTGAGGTTGAATTTTTTAGTGCAGCCTTCTGTTTAATACGTTTGCATCGTTCTGAATATAGGTATGCGCGCAGTAACATAGTCATTATGGTAGCAATAATTATAGTAGCTTAGCGAAGTTAGATTTAGATCTGAACTGCTGGTAAGTTGAGTTTTTAAATTGAAATGTTTCATCTGATGGTATTTGCCTGGTTTGAACCATAATTAATTTCATTCTTTAATGCACTCTAAATCTTGCTGCCTGCGATGCTAGTATGTGGTGTTAATTTAACCACTGTCTAAGTAAGACCTAATAGTTACAGTGTATATTTGCTTTATGTTTTAATTTCCTTCGCCATCTATTACTTACTGGTAGGTATGTTAGGTAAGCAGCATGGAGCGTCTAGTACTGTATTTATATTCATGTGATACTTTCACTACATATATTTATATACAGAGTGAACGAAAAGTAGATGGACAGCAAATGATAATGTATATTTTAAAAATATATTTACAATTACTTTGTATACGAAATGTATGGTGTCATTTAATGAAAGAAAAAAGGTAAAATTTAGATTTTGAATAATATACATAAATTTAGTTATAAGAACTCTAAAGTTATAAGAAAAAACGCTTACTTTTTTTGTTCACCCTGTATATATTGTTAATGTAGAGTATTTAATGTATTCGTGCTCTACACGTTTCTTTTATTCTATTTTTAGTTTGAAAATTTCCGTTATTTTAATCGGTACCCTCGACCGTGCGAACTTAGCTTTATATAAATGTAGATCTGACACGTAAGAAAGTGATCTATTTTTTATAGCAATACTTCAGCGTGTTGTTAGTTTTTTTTTTATGTACGGTAATTTGAGATCGACTGGTGGTAACAAATGTCGTCATCGCACATGCGAGAAAGTGGCAAACCGCATGATCCGCGTTCTTAACGTTCTTAATTTGTTGTCCGAATGATCAGACAACCGCGATTCGTGGACATTTAACATTTAATTTCGTCGAGAGATCTTTATCAATAGTATTGACAGCTAATGCTTTAAGCTATTTAATTGACAGATACAGATACTCAGACATTGATTAACGTCCCGAAATGCTGTACTGTTTCGCCTATCATTTAAAGCCAAATTGTGGTTTTCGATGTCAGTGAGTTTACAAGATAAAATCTTGCTCTAGTATTATTTTAACAGCAGAGTGTCGCCGCTGGCGTTAAGTACAAAACAAAATTAACATAAAAGCCTAAGCTCCCTTTTTTTGTGTAAAGAATAGTAGTCAACCACTCGAAAACGTTTTTCAGTAAGAACCTGGCGCAGTTCAAATTTCAGAGTGATTTTTTTTATTGCCGTCACTGAAACGAAATTGACGTCAGAGTTCATTGCTGTCAATATAATATACCAAATTTTGTCACTTCTATTATAAGATTTGGCTAGTTTGTTGTAAACACGTTTGAATAATTTGACATTCGGCATTATGATACTTTTTTCATCCAAATTCTTTCCCATACGCGAAAATTGAAATAGCATGGGTTACTTGAACCAGATACTAATCTTGGTGTAAATTCAAGGTTGACGTGGTCGTTCATAAACCGTATTTTTCTTAGTCTTTGTCAATGGTGTTGGAAATATTTAATGTAATCCACTATACAAGGCCCCCTTTTTCATCGTCCACCATACGTTTTTCTGTCTAAACATCTTTTCAAGCGATCTATTGCGCCTTGTTTTCTTGGCATAGTGCCTCTTTGCGCAAACCGTTACAAACAACGCCCTGTTAAGGAATGAGAGAACTACTTAAATGGTTACGTAACGACTAGCAAAAAGAAACAAGGCAATGGGGACCTACTTGTATATTTATGTATGTAATATTCTTTGTACTATTTCAACTGGCTTATGATACATATCTGTTTTGTGTTATGAATATGTTCAAAATTTACGAGAAACTCACTAATATGAAAAAAGTTCATACGAATTCAGTATTATAATAATTTTACATAACAGTATTTTCAATGGGTATTAACATTATTTCTAATAAGATTTCCAGTAGATGTGTTTTTACCATTGTTACAACATGAGATTGAATATCATCAAGGTTTTGTTGAACTGTTCTTTCAGTAGCCTTATAGTCGGCAGCGCTCACTCCAATAAAGCCCTTGTGAAGTGTTGTTTTAGCATGATGGATAACTATAGAAATCGCTTCGTTGCTATGCGCTTGTCATTTCTTAAACCATATTTTTCTGTGTCCGTTATCTGCCGATAAAGAGTTATTAGTTCCTTGACGACGCAATGAACACAGAATTCTGCTCGTTGAATAATCTCATATCCTTGACTAACTTGTTTTGTCGTGTACAAAGCCACTCTTTTATACCGATGTGTGCGTGGGAACGGTTACAGTTTTCAATTTTTCCCTTGTTGTCAATATTTAGGCTTCCTGTGGTTCTATTACGCTCGGCAGTGCGTGAAAAGTGTCGAAAAGCTTATAGCAATGATCTGATTCTGCAGCGAATTGGCTGTTAACTCTCATTTGATCCCTCGGTTAAACCGCCCTACGTAAAATATCTCTTTTTGTCCTCCGTATACCTTTTCAAGTGGTTATCCCGCTCGTCCAAATTAAGATTTATTGTTTTTTTACTAATCGCTGCGGTGTCCGATTGAAGCTTTCTGCTTTTATTCAAATGTTGCTATCATTTAGAAAACAGTATTTTCAAAATAAGGCAGTGAGATAAGTAACAGGATGAGGACCCCAATCCTATATCCTATACATGTTCAATATACCAGTACAGACTAGGCACGGCATCTCTATTCGCTGTTACATAATCATAAGTATATGGAATATTCATTTGCTGAAAGAATGTACCGTAACACCACATTCTGTATCTTTACGTATAAAAATAAATTACAGTACATTAGTTTGGTTTTGATCCTGAAGCTCTCGATTTAAGCATTTGTATATCTCGTTTAGGGATTTATTCACTGCATTCTTATATTGAATATACAGTATTTAATTTGTAACAATAGAGTTAAGAGTCTGAATTGCTGCGGTAATAGTACTGTATTGTATTCGTATTCGGATAATACGTATCGTATCATTGGGTTTCCAAAATGTTCTGTAATGTTTTAGGTGTGTAGCCACCATAATGAGTTTCAAGCGTCCGCCATGTATACCTATTCTGCGTTATGTAATGAACATATGTGTATATTGATTATTATACGCCATCACTATTTCTCGAATTAATATAGAGAAATTTGAAAAAAGCTCATCCGCGTGGTGGCACTCGTGGGCTGAAATCCATTATAGATGTACTGTGCAGCTTCATATGTTTTCCTTCGATTCAATTACGAAATCATCTAACTTGTATAGCGTTCCTGGGAAAAATCGAATGTTTTCGGAAAAGTATTTATTTAAATCAATACTTTGCGCGTTTTTTTTATCATTTATCTCTTAAATTCTTCTGCGGTGATAACGCCCTACTTTGCCGATGCCTAAATTAACTTCTAAGTACTTACAGCTTGTCAGGTAAAGCTGATCAGTAGAGTGATCTGCGTTTTCTCCCGCTTATCGTGCCTCTTACTAGTGTCAGTAAGTCATCTAGTGACCTTATACGTTCTTAGTTAATATTGCACAGGCTGTTTTAATTGTTTTCGTAGTTATTTGCGATTCTACTGCAGATGTTCAGCGTGAAATGTATCACATTTTTGTTGCGTATGCCTCGTTAGCGTAAATTCAAATACTCCAGAATATTTTTCCAGTTTTATTTCGCTAGAAAGTGCGTTTTCTTCCTTTGCATTGCAGAGATGCATTTGCCCTGAGGTAAAGTTAAGTAGCTCCAATTCCTTATCTCCGTATTTAGTATCTCCATTATCTTGAAGTATCGAAGTGTTTGACGATGCATAATCGTCCAGGAAAGGATCCATGTAGCTCTAGAATAGCCATGACGTAACTCCTGAGTGTTCGGACTGTTTCTGCCTTCCTTAATTGATAACTTAACTCGCTCGCCGCATTGACTATTACCCTTACGGAGTACTAAAGGAGCACTGCGTCCGGTCCCGTACAGGTTTAGACTTCACTCGGTCTAGATATGACTGGGCTTAGGTCTGGTATGAATTATTGATAGCGTTCAAGAATGGAAGAGACATATCGTCAGTGAACTAATGTTCTTCGCCATTTCGTTTTGTTGCGCGCCCTCGATTATGCTATGTTTGTTCAGTTCTTCAGTTTATTCAAATGTGCTGTGTCGTACTGTTTTTAGTTCAGGCTAACGTACTCCAAGACAAACAATACAGTTTACGGTGAAGACAGTACAAGCTTATTTGTTTGTTGAAAAAGTTAGGAATTTTTGGCGGTTCGCCGTATGCCTGACTGTAGTCCTGAGGGATTTGTGCGCGTTGATCAATTTACGTGCTGTAGAACTAATCGAGCGTTGCTGTAATATCCTAAATATATAAACGAATCTGGCTTTGGTTTCCTTTCTTCATCTTGTATCAAGTTTGGTTTCATATAATCATGTATATAAAAGTACGACAAAGCTAACGCCGGACCGATATTTACTTTACATACAGTTACTTGCAACTCAGTTCTTGAGTGCAAATTGTAATGTAAAACACACCTCTAAATGTATTTTCTGTATGAAACTGTGTGGAGATAAATATCGGTCGTTTTTTCACCTTAGTAAATTTTTTTTTATCCAAATTACAACGCCCAGTAATAACTATAATAATGCATGTGCAATATACCGGAGTTTCCAGTAAATAAGCCCTTGTGGCGTTTATCTGTTTAAATTCAACTTTCTGTTGAAAGTATACATATACAAAACCCCAAAACTGCGCTTTCTATATTATTAATGCAGAGCTTCAAACTCTGTCTAGTCTTACGTAGACAATTTTGTGGGGCATGGTACGTATTCACCGTCGAATCTACCCGCGGTAGCTTCAGACTGTAAACCTAGCATAGGTTGCAAATCGGTGGTAAAATTAAGTAAAAACCAAGGTGGTCTACTCTCTAATAAAGATTGTTATTGTTCTGACCACCTCCTTTTCAGTACTTTGTTACGTATTTTCTTACATTGAACACGTGATATGGGTACACGGTGTGATTAGGTAATATACTTGTTTGTGGATTCAGTTGGAGGTGATAATAGTTGGTATGGTTAAGGAATGCAGAGTATTACACAAAATCCTTCGAAATTCCTTTGTTCTCGCTTAGTATAGGTTAAGTTGCATTGAATCTTGGTTTTCGTAGTACAGTATTAGCATTCTTTGTCCATCGATTCATACTGTAAGTGCATTGCGGAAATCGATGTCCTTTGCATAATATCTAAGTTTACGTCACGAGTAAGCACTTAGGCCTATGGTTTTTCCGGATCCGATCAGTAACAATAAAATAGACATCGATTTTTATTTATTTTTTGGGCCTCTGATAGGTCAATGCTTTGCACCTGTCCTAATAATTCCCGCAGACGACTTTTCATTATGCGTATCGCGAGATCAATGTGCATTCCTTAGAGAGCAATGAACGAACTCAATGACTAGATATTGCATATGATCGATATTAGTTTGTTTGTGGGAAAGAGATAGCCCAAGTAAGAACTAATTTGGTCTTGTTTTTGCTCTGTAACCGTATCAAACTACCACTAGTTGTTTTGTGTCTATCCGCTGAAGCGTTATGAGAAGTGAAGTATGATCGGAATCGTCGTACAGCTGTCGGTACGGCTCCTCCCGCGGGAAATCTAATTCTTTCTACTGTTGCTGAGCGCTGAGGACTCGTATTCTTGCCATTCTTGCCAAAATATCTCGATATTTCCTGTTGTCATTCTAATTTGGCTTCGAAATATTCTAAGCAAATCACTTCGCAACAATTTCTCTATCTATGGCGCCTACTCATAACTTCCTGGCGTAGTGTTCTACTGCATCTTTGGACTATAGATTGCGTAATGCAAAGGATAAGTGAGTGACACTAACGCTTTCAGCTGTTTCACTCTCTGATATCAAGCAAGTGGTGGGCAAAGGTCTGTCAAACATCGTCTCGTAATCTATCCGTTTTCAGCACCCTAATTTCGTAGAGTTTGTGTGCAGACTCCTTTGTTGAGACGGTCGTTATACAACGGGATTTCCCGTGAAGGCGACACACGCTGCATGGTATTTTATCAGATTGAAGAACTTCTTCGCTGCATTATTTATACCGCTTCGATAGTCTGCCCTTTGAAGAAAACTGCAGGACATCTGTCGCCGAGCGCCGCGCTAGCTATTCTCTCTTTCATGCTAATTCCCACTTCTCTTCGCAAGCCTCGTATGCAGTGCGATTTCTCGCAATCATTCGACTATAATAGTTGATTGTTACTGCGAAAGTAGTAGTGGTGATTCAGTATCTCGCTTACGTTGCTAGATCGAAGTTCTTGAGTCAGCATTGTCAGCGTATGCGAGTACAATAGTCTATCTAACCTTTTTTTTAATCGTGTCAGTTTAGAAATTCATATTAGCTTAAGGTTCCGTATACTCGGATCTACAAACCCTCGATATTTATTTTATCACGGACTACCTTCTGGAATCTAATACTTGCTCAAGCTTATACTACAGTTCAAGCATCGAATCTCTGAAGTAAACATCAGACTGACTACTACCGCTTAGGCAAAGACACCAGTTTTACCCAAGAATTTAGTCAGTATTATGCTAGGTACTCCTAACTGCGATTGGCATTCAGTACAGGCAGCGCCTTACATCGTTTCCTCAATGCCTCCCACTCCACATCAACAGCATATGCCTGTGCCGCAACAACAGGTTAGAAATTCTTCCCTCATCCTTTCCAATGTTTTGTTAACTTCGGAAAGAGACGAGGTGATTCTGCAAAAGCTATCCAATTTAAGTGTAATGTATTCACTTGTTTCATCCTATTTGCTTCTATCTCACGTCAATTTACGTCTTTCCTTTCGTCTCTTCTCTACAGTAATGGAGTTCATTGGGAAAGATAAAATTGAGAATATGAATATTTCATGAACGTAGCATCAACTGCTGTAAAATTTCTTGCACTCTAAAAGCCTATTGACAGTGTTTTCTGTGATTTGACAGTACTGCAGATTGGATAGATACCTTTCTTGGTGTGGCGATTTCCCACTTTCCCACTTAGTTGTAAAAGAATTGCGCAAATAATGTTGGTCGATACAATGTAGGTGGATAAGTATGAATCTCGCGTTCGTACGCTGTGTGTGATTTAATTTGACAGGATTTGGATTTAATTTCCTTTACTCGACAATATAACGGAGATAATCGCAGCCATGTGTTTTGTCTTATTGAATGTGTTATTCGCTCGTCGCCGTCCCTCCTATAAGTAGGAATAGCGTGTAAGTGTACGATGGTTCTAGATTTGTTTGCCAGTTGTTTTAGCTATCAAGAAACAACTCGTGTGTGGTGCTTCTCCGTTTGAAATCCTAACCCTTTGTGCAAGTCGTGGACATAGTTTAATCGAAAAATAACTTTGTAGTTACAACACTGGCCTATACAGAATTCTTAGTTCTATCACCCTCCACTTAAAATAATTTATTTCTGGAGCTCTTTCAACAGCCGTTTTTTTAATGCTAACTTATAGGAGAACGGAGATTGTGGAACATCAAACAACTCAACAACAACAGTGTCCAGCACTTCCGTTCTATCTTCTGCAAGAGAAGAAGTGCCCACAAATAATTACCAGCTTCAGTCCTCCGTGGGTTTGCCAGGAGTCACGTCGCATCCTTACGCGCACCACATCACTGTCCCTGGATCGAGCCTGTCCCTCAATAGACTGAACATGGCTGCCCAAACCATACCGGGCCAGGTAAAACTGGAACTAGCACAGCATCCTGGTATGTTCCCACAAGCATACATAATACCCAATGGCCATCCCGGCACAGAATATGTCCAGGCTCAGCAAGTTGCGGCGGGACAGGTTGTTGGACCTGCAACGCAAGTGATACCTCCTCCAGTAAGGAATTTTACCAAACTTTAAATAATATCTCTGATCTGGTTAACTGCATATCTCCCTACTTCATTACAGCCCAATATGGATGGATCTATGGGAGCCCAAATGACACTACAAAATGGTCAGCAGCTCGTTATGGTGGACCCAAATAACACTGTAGCACCTCCTGCTGGCATGCCAGCAAACGTTTCCATGGTACCAGTGGCAAGCACAGTTCCAGGAGATTCTGCCACCACTAGCATTGCAACGGTATGTACCTAATTTTAAACACTAGGTGACATAAGGAAAATAGCCATCAGAGACTTTCTGGCAGCAGAGATTGTGGAAGAAATTGTATTGTCAATTTTTTTTACTGTAATATATATGAACATCAATATGGTTTATTGTGTTACTGTAACGACTAACACCATTTTACAGCAGACGAGCAGGGCAGCGTAATTTCCAGATCACCTTACAGGTGCGGAAAGTTGTCGATATCGACTTGGCGTAAGGTATCAAAGGATGGCTTGTTTTGAAAATAGCTCGAATTTATATATATCATGAATGAAACGATGATCTTTGTCTGTCTTTCCACAACCACCTATTATGTATATTTGTGTTAGAACACTTGACATGCCGAATAACATGCAATTGTTCCACTGTGGTTCCATGTTCCCTCTAACTTGTTTTCTGTGGGGATCGTAGTAGCGCTGGTCAGGTAGATGCTGCTTTCCGCGTCTGCTTGCATTGGACAGCGCTTACTATGCCATGTCTAAGGTCCTCTTTGTAACCGTTCCGCTTGCATGATTGCCTGCTCCATGAGACATGTTTATCACAAGGGAACGCTGATCCCCTCCTTTCTGTGTAAACATTAAATCTCTCGACTTACTCCTTGTCAACCTTTAACACTTTTGATTTAAATTTTTTTTACCTTATTTATATTTTCATCTCATAAGTTTAATTGTTCCATAATTGTATGATTTCGAAACCGCCACATTTAAAGAGGCAGACCCTTATCATATTGATGGAACAGGCAACAACATTTTTTCCGCTGGAGCATTGTAAACGACATAAAGAATAACAAACCTTTTCAGCATTCCTTTCTATGTATATCACACACTGTCGCGGCATCCTCAATTTTCTATTAATTTTTTTGCTAATTTGAATGTCGATGTTGGTGCATTTGATTTTTCGAAGCTAAACAGTTTTCTTGTAGTGTTTGCGTTCCCCGACACCATAGTGACTATAAGCGATACAAAAACGGACTCTTAATATTCATTTGTAGATATTGCCTTGTTGGTTGAAAATAGCATCAAGCAAAAAACTGTGACTCAGTGTGGAACCTATGCTAGAATGTTATTTTTGGCAGAAAGTTTTGGTACTATCTATGTTCAATAGATACCTTGCGTCAGTTACATCTATTCATTCGGCCTTAAGTGTTATTCCAAAAAATGCTTTTAATCGATAACCAATAAATTATTTATTGGTAGAGAATGGGAAGTAGTTTATTCCGGGAGGCGTTAACACCCGAGGTTATGCCCAGACTCAAATTTCTTATCTTTCTCATAGGATGTTGTCCATCTGTTCAGATCTTGGCGCTGTTGTTAACATTTTATCAATGTTTTATAACTTAGTGTAACGCTCATATATTCACACCTATGGCTATCTCTGATATTCTACAATATCTCGAGTCTTTTCAGCAGACTATATTATCTTAAATTAGGTGTCCTATGTAGTTGATACCATACCAATACCAAGAGGGTGATATTTAAATTAAAAATAATAATTTTTATTTCCACACAGTACAGAGGGTACAAACCTTCATGCCACTGAGGACTATTTTTTCCAATCTTTTGAATTATAAAGATAATATTCTCCCCCATTTGTATGGTGTATTACCCAGAAGCAATACCTGTAATCTACCTCCTTGCTTTGTCCATAGCCATGGATAAAGTGTACATTCTTGATAGTCATTACAAACGCATAATAAGATGGAATTTACACTTACATCTTAATAAGTTTTTAGCTCGTAGCTTTTATTATATAACCAATAATACAGGCACATTGCTTACTGTATCTAGTATTCCCATTTACTTATTATAGCTTGTGAAAATGTTATAAGTTTTCAAACTGGTATCAGTCTCCGTATTCTAGAAAAACTGGTGTTTGCATTGTCACCTTCGACTAGTTCGTATGCCTGTTTAATCTCGAGACTGAACTCGGTGTGATCTACATGTGTAGCCTTAGTAGTCGAATAATACTTGCTTGGCTTATAGTAATTGCACTAATCGTCAACTAGTCCAGCTCCTTATACATTTTGCCTGTCGATTAACTTATAATTTGGAGAATTTTGTGCATTAGTGCATCACATCCATGATTGTAATGAGAAAAGGAAATCAATAATTTTTGTTTGTCCGGTGCGATGGCTCGTTTTTCGGTGCTTATGATTTGTCGTGCGTAATCTAATTCCTGATTTGTTCAGACCTCTGCCGGTGAAGGTACAACTGCAGCAGTCTCAGATGCAGAGTCTTCATCTCTTCAAAGTAAAAGACTACACGTGTCAAACATCCCATTCAGATTTAGAGATCCAGATTTAAGATCCATGTTCGGAGTAAGTAGCAGTTAATATACGAATTTTAGGTCAACTACTGGAAGTAAATTCTAGGAATTGAACATCCTACCATAAATTTGCAATTGAACATCCATAAATTTGTTTCTGATATCCCAATATGCAATAGAGTACCACAAAAACGCTTGGAAAACCTCTTCCATAATAAAACAGTTATATTAAACAAAACAAAAATCCTTGCATTTTTCGAACTCCATTGCTTTGTTTTTTTAGAAATACGGAAAGATTGCTGATGTTGAAATCATTTTTAATGAAAGAGGATCAAAAGTAAGTGATTTGGAACCGAGTTACAGGCTTCTCGTTATACATTTTAATTGAAACTTGTGTTTCTCCCGCTCATCATTCTTTGTTATTCTTGGTAATGAACCTCTTTATTTCTATGTGTAACTAGGGTTTTGGTTTTATAACATTTGAAACAAAGGAAGGAGCCGAATGTGCCAAAAAGGCTTTGAACGGAACCATTGTTGAAGGCCGAAAAATTGAGGTATTTATTTGAAGACTTGGTCTATTGGTCTAGTCTTCTCATAGGTAAATGCTTGGATAAAATATTCAAATTGGTATCATTTCTTACTAGGTGAATGATGCCACTGCCCGCGTTCAGACCAAAAAACCTGCGATACCACTTATGAATATGAACGGTATGTTGCACGCCAATTTTCTCGTTTTTGATATGCTTGCTTGTTCACTGGATACTTTATTCCATATGCAGTTCTTGGTCTTCATATTGTGCTGTGAATATGGCTTGAGTTTGGTGATAGGGTATTTACTGTAGGTGGTGTTATCAACACCTGACTTGGAGTATTTCTTTTAGTAATCACAAAGCAATGGATAAATTTATAATTTTACTAGGATTTGAAATAATTGAATAATATAAAGTTTTTTCGTTCACACTGCATAGTTGCATGTTAAGTTACACTATATAGTTTGTATGTACAAACACACAATGCTATTTATATGTTATGTACTGAACTTTTTAGTTGAATATATATCATATAGTTGAGAGAATTTATCTCTGTCCCCATGGGTATTCTTTAAAATATATGAATATTTCTTTTGATATCTAGAGAAAAAATACCGAATCAATATGAATTGGTGATATATTAAGTTTGCCAATCAGACATATGCTATTCAGGCAAATCTGTATTTCTGACAATAAGTTATTTTCAAAATCTTAGTGAAGTAATATCATCATTCAAATATAGGTGAGTGGCTTCCCTATTTTGGATATTCCATGACCATGAGTAGAAAACTGGTGTAGCTGTACTCACTCTCTAAATCTAGCTGTTCATATGTACACTATTATATTCACTTGCCACGTTGCAATTATAATATGCTTAGAAATCTTAAAATCAGCTGATTTTTCAGTAGCAAACATTAACAATTACCCTAATTCTTCATTATCTCCTCTCTGAAAATTTACAACTGCTGCCTTCGCACTGAAATATCAGGGAACTGGTATTCCTAATTTCAGCTGATGGAAGACTCTCTCAGTAACCCTAATCCTTGTCAATGTATCACTCCTTTGAACAGTTCTGCTGTAAATTTGTAGTCATATTTTCATGCACCGATTGAAAATTGTGCTGCTTGCTTAATTTGCGAACCGTTTGTTTTTGTTTCTGGTTTTGCATCAATTTCGGTTGAATAACAAACACAGTTGTGTTGTTTATGCCACTCAGGTTTGAAAATGACTCCAGTGGTGCCCAATCTGTTCGCAACAGACGGTACTTACGGTATGTAGCTGTTCCTAAATCATCTTGCCTCTGTTTGGGAATATCACAAAACTGAATTATCATCCGTCCAGTAATATTTTTTCCCATTTTCTTGTATGTCTATTTAGATATTTGGGTAAGATTCTTCGAAAATATAATTGGTAGCAATAAAGTGGTATGAAATTGTGACATTAAAAATTATGTAAGACATATTATTTTTCATTCACTTTTTAACACCAACTCCATCCTAATATCTATCATAAAATTTATTTGTTTGAAATTGAAAATTTGATACAGCATATATAAAAGGGACTATGACAATTCAGTTTTGATATTCGCAGTTCATTATTAAACAAGGATACAGTGGCCAGTACAAGGCTTCATCAACTTATCCGTGTTCAATATTGAATATCATTTGCATGCCTTTGTGAAATCAGTTTTTCTCTAAAAGTGCAATGTTTGTAATCTCCAAATTGTAAAATCCTGCATGACCTTTGAAACCTTTGATTCACCATAATGAAACTGTCCTGCTAGCAGTCCAACAAAGCGTATTCCTTACAAAAGCATACCCGTGTTTTAATGCATGTTTACTACATATTGTATCATATAAAATCTACGTATACATATAACTGCATGTGTGTCTTCCAAATCGAGAATATCTTTTCCCGAGTATCTTCGTAAATCAAAACTTTATTTTTAATTTACCACCGAACAGCTGCTGCAGTTGCGAGGTTAAATCCAACTCTTGCCGCCAACGCATACAGACAGGCGGCACTCGTCGGAAGGGGTAGGGGCTTGTACCAGACAGCAGCTTTGAGACCAGGGACTATTGCTGCACCTCAGTCTAGTCTTGGAAATGGCTTGATACCGTGAGTGTTTCTTGGAAGATGCATGACATTATACTGATTTTCTCACACCCTTAGGTCCTGAGACTTCCCAGCTTATTCAGAGTATACATTTCAATGCATCTGCATTCTGCAATTATTAATTCTGAATTATACCTATTTGACAATCCTGTTATTACCATCAATTAAACTAATACAAAGAAAAAATGATTAAATTGAAAATATTATTTTGAGAATGAGATTGAGAATTTATTATCATTGTATAGTATAGTAAAATTGGGGTTTTCTTAATTTAGTATTAATTTATATCATGCTGTTCTGAACCATCTTTTTGCTGATAAATTCGGACGTCTAGTGTAGCAGACAACATTTCGATTACATATATGCATGACATTATGTGAATTACTAAGTTAGTATCGATATGATTACTAGTAACAGTAACTATTTGCCCGGTTGACGACATTCAATAGCGTTGCAACAACTGGTTGTTGAATGTGGTGACGTAATTTTAATTTCCAGTTATTATTTTGAGCAGATCACTATTTCTTTTTCCCCTGAGCTTTGCTATGAATTATAATGCTCTCATTCTCTTTTCAGTGTGATGTACGAAAGCTTTTATCCTACAAGCGCTCTAGCTGGCGCCGTTCCTGGTGCAGGTCAAGAATTCCCACAGGCACAAACTTTCTGGGTTAGTACATTTTCTCACGTTTAGAATATTACTCTATGATTTATGATCAGTTAGCAGATAGTTACATAATGGTAGTGGTTGAAATAACTACATTCTTATTGGTTGTTTAAAAGAATACATACTACAAGTAGATTTTCCTCAGAATTATTGTATGTAATTCTTACATGTCTTCATTGATGTTTGTTTAAATATAATAATAATTTCATAATATGAATTTGTTTTTAGCAATCTGCCTCAATCCCAGGCCTCGGTTCCCAACCTGCCACTGCTTACGCAGTTCCGCAGTACGCTACAACGAGGTACATTACAGCTGCCGGTGGTGCAGTTCAACCGCAGGGAGCAGTAGCTTATGCAGCTGTACCTAGTCAAGTTGCACAGGTTTGTGTTTGTGCAGTTGTTGTTATTAGAAGGTCTTCTGCTAATGCAACAACGCTCATAAAATATAATATGTATTGTTTTCCTTTCTACAGGCCATGTACTCCAATGCCGGAGGAGTTTACACAACATCAGCCCCAGTCATGGGATATGCTACTGCCGCAGCAGCCGGAGGTACAACCGCAGTATACGCAGATCCCTATCAGCAGGCAACTCTTACTCCGACGGCTCATGCAGTAAGAATTTCTCATTTGTCTTAACAACGATAGGTAGATCTCCTCACTAGGGATTTTCCA
The DNA here is from genome assembly GCA_013436065.1 of Halocynthia aurantium. Lineage (NCBI taxonomy): Eukaryota > Metazoa > Chordata > Ascidiacea > Stolidobranchia > Pyuridae > Halocynthia > Halocynthia aurantium. The sequence continues at coordinate 38,209 of QXVX01006086.1, forward strand.
GCATTATCGCACTTGTATTCAATGAAAATATCGGGTGTATATGGGTTTTTCAAATTTCCTTACGTCTTTTACTTTGCTTTCTCTTGTTTACAGTCGCCACTCGGCCTCTCTACCGTTATGTAAAATATTATACCTATTCGAGCGCAATATTATCACAGAGTGAGATGGATTCTGTGAGGTAGGTGAGTGCTGCAATGAAAAAATCGCATGCTGGCATGCAAGCAGGAACCAAAAACCCGAGATTATTATTAGTATGATGATTAACGACAATGTACAATGTTTAGCTGCCATCAAAACAAGCTTTTAATTCTTGACTGGTTGTATCATATCAACACTACCCTGCTACCGTGAATGGCTGCTGTTGTTATTGCTGTTTGGTTGTTGTTCAGCGTTTACATTCCTATTCCATTTTGCAACGTATCAAGAGACCGTCGAGTCAATAGTAGTAGAAATCCAACTGACTTAGTTCGCAGACCTTGGTTCTGATCGTCGCTAATTAACAGTATCATTGAATTACTAGAGAGGTTTTGTCATGCATCCTGTAGCTAATAGTCAAACCTTGGTAAACCGGCTTTTCGACAGTTGATTTGTCACTAGGCGATTGCATGTTTGTAATATTTGTAACGTTAGTTTTGGATTCTGCAATATCTTCACGACCTGTCTTCAGCTGAACAACATGCGGTACTGGTATAGGGAAAGAGTTGATCATAAAATTTAACCTCGCTGTAGTGTGCTACATCATTAGATGAGAACTTGCGTTCACAGATCCGAGTTATGTGTCATTGTGCCTTATATCTGTATGCAAAAGGATCCACTTGCATGCCAGCATGAGTTTTTATTCTGTGCTACCAAGGCAGTACCTTGTCGGTAGTGTAGGCGAGCGTGCAGCCTCCTGCTCACGAGAGTGGTGGGTGCGTGGTCTTATCGACATGCATTATGCGGTTGACAAAACTAATCAAATTATTTCTGTGTTCCTAACAATGAAACACCGCTTCATGATCATCAGCCTGACCAGTTTGTCAGTGTTTTCTGATTGCCATCATCCAGTATTCTCTTTTCTTTATCAAAAATTTGAAACTACCAGTATCTGAATGCAGCATTCAGTTTCCTTGTAGTGCTCGCGCATTCTGCAGAGAGGATGTGGGACTTTGCATTAGGTTTTTTCCTAGGCGTGGTATGTAGTTTGATGTTGTGTAACCTGCACCATCTGCAATATCATTCATGTAATTGTGCATCAATCCTAGACTAGACGACTAACGTGCATATCGGTCTGTAGGACTAATCTTTCATGGGGTGAAAAGTGTCGTAGCCTTCCGCAGATTCATGGGTTTTTATATTTTGTATGCATGACTGATGTTTTCTAGTTATTTGCCTATTTCCTACATTGTGAAATAAGGTACGGGGATATAGATATAGGCCAGTTTAATAAAGGTTGACTGATATGACTTGGACACACTTACTTAATAATAATACTAAGCCCACTAAGATTACATACAGGTTTAAAAAAAATTCTGTCTGACACAGATATAAGGTGTTCATGGTGAATTTCCATTTTATCACATTCTATTTAACCAATAACTGGAAACATTTTAAACAGGAGTTGGATAGCATCATTTGTGATGTAATTAACAGCAGATCTGGAGTTGGCTTATTACTAGTATAAAAAATCTATACAATTTATGTTGTAAATACATATATCCTCGTGCAAATGTTGCCCATCATTATTACTATTGGGTTTTGTAAATTGAAGAACATTTGTTTCAGGTGCTCGCAGGGACTTTTAATCGTGAATAATTTATATTCCGAGTAATTACTTCAAAATAGCGTATGGTGTTAGTTCACAACAGAAAGCTAATAATGCAATGCAGTGCAGATTCATTGTGTATAATATTCTATAAAATACCCTAGGGCAGGGGTCGGCAACCTTTTATGGCAAAGAGCATCCATTGAATATGCATTCAGTGTAACTGAAATGATGATTTTAACCATCAGGCCAATGTATACTGAGTTTCAAGAATATTTTTAATGTCTAACTAAACTTCAATTAAATCCACACATTTTTAAATAATACTATTTCAGTAAAATATTTAAGTAGCCAAGAGCCACATGAGAAAGCTCAAAGAGCCGCGGGTTGCCGACCCCTGCTCTAGGGCTTAGACAGATGAAGACGTGGTTGGACGATTTATTACTATCGATATTTAAATATAGGTTTAGAAAAATAGGTATTTCATGTTAATAGTTACATTGCTTAGCCAAAAGATTCCCCAATTGCTATTCACACATGTAGAAATAGTATATTGCTAGCAAATTATTTTATCATACAACACCCTTTATGAATTTGGGGTTATGTTTCTGGAAAAAGTGCTTTGATTTTTTTAAGTAATCAAATGTTACTGATCTATGCCTGAAACATTTGTCCCTTGTTGAAGCAAGGACTTTCTTGGCATCCAGCCCGTTGAATTTTAGACTTTTAGCAGTACCCAAATGATGAATTGAAGCTCCCTGTCAGTACTCTATTATTGTATTTTTACAAAAATTGAACCATCTTTTTGCTATGTTTTAGGCTGCTTTGGCTGCATACAGAGGATACCGCTTCTCTCCGTACTGATGTTGCCGTTCCTCCATCCCTGTCACCAAAGCCGAGGAAAGTTCATCCACTGAACAACCTTCACTTTACCAAGAAGATGTACCTTCTTAATGTACAATATACTTAACTTATACCAGCACAATGTGACATCAAGAAACAAATAATTCAATCATACCATGGCTATGCCACAGCTATGTTGGATAAAATTTCTATCCAGCTTCAACAGTGGAGTTATTCATGACCGATGTTTGCAGTAGCCGTCCAAAGCTAGTTACAACTGGTTCAAACTAGCTCTGTAACCCAAACAGTGCATATCTTAGATGTGTGGCAGATTTTCTAGGTGGTAGATATTTTCTGGCATCCATCCACGCACATTTTTATGCAATACCTTTTATGTTTTACCATCATTTTATTCCCCCTACTTGCATATTTTGCTTCAGCATTTCTTTTCAGAGGACTATCAAGTTTGTTGCTGTGATTTCTAAGTAATCGTCTTAGCACAACTCTTTCGTTACAGCAATGACATCCTTAGCATTATCAGTGGCATCCTGTACAGTTAATTTCTATAATGACTCGCTACTTCTTAAACATGTCAACTGTTCTTGCACATAATGAAATATTTCCTTCCTTGGACAAATCTTAGCTTAATTTACCTTTATGGCTCGTACCGGACTAACTGCATTAAGGTCACACTTGTTGTTCTTGCTTTTTCAAACGAGGGACATAGTGCAATTTACCGGTGCATTGAATTCTAAAATCAAAGGGGTTCACAACTTGACATTGAGGTGTCTTTGATCAGCTATATGCAATCAGATCATGTGTCAAACTCTGTACATGCTGTTCAGTTCTGCTTATCTCTTTTCTGCCACGCTCACAAACCATCATGTGCAGTTTTCTTTTCAAGCAGTATGCTCTCGCTCTTTTTTTATTTTCTGGTAACGTTTTTTTTCTTTTTTCGTTGATAACACTAAGTTTTTTTTATGATATATATCATCTTGAAAGTTGCGATTGACCACTACTTTTGGTCACCTGACATAATGTTGCTGGTTTTTATTTCTTTCGGAGCAGTTTTTGTTCTCAGACGATATAATAGTTCCACCAGGTGTATGCTTATCTATCTCTGGTCTAGGATATCGGTTTCATTGCTGGTTGTTAGAAAGACATACACCTCATATCCATAACCATTGCAATATCAGTAAAAGTAAATTCGGGCTAAGACTGTAAAAAAATCAAGAGTTGCGCATCCTTTTATCTGATAAATTATAGTAAAACTAAATCAGAAATGCTTATTTGATGTCATGTAAATTATACCGCCATTGAAACAACTTTCTAGCTCAGTTGGTGCTGCTCATGCAGTTGGGATTTATTGTTTTTTTCCAAAGCAATATAAGAAGATGTTTATTGCTAACTTTCATCGCTAGTGTGATGTTTGTTTGAAATTTACAATACTGCTTTTGGTGTGCTCATAATCTGACCGAAAGCCAAGCCAACAAACTCTTATGTCACTGAAGATAGCAGTATTCTGTTCATTGGTACGATGATTTTCGAGATGTTACTAGGACGACAATTCAAACATTATTTTAAGTCTTTTATTGTTTTGTTTAAATGTTATTGCTCAATTCGTCCATTTATTACATGATAATATTCCTTGTTGATGTAACATTCTTTTATCATTACTTAGCTATTATTACTATATTGTTATTCCACAACGAATAAATATTTTGTATTAAGGATAGATAGAGCCTTCTTCTGCCTATGTCTCAATTTTGTTGCAGTTCAGAATCAGCAATGCAGGAAAGTATTTCATATCTGTGCCGACTCGATTTTGTTTTGTGACTACAAGTTCAAATTTGCAATTTGTTTTTTTGGAAAAAAAAAATTAGCCCCGGTGCTTTCAAGTGTCGCTACATAGAAACTTTTTCATGCACTGCTATTACCATTCTGGATGGGGAATAGTTCGGTTAAAGTTTGAAGTTCTGTCATATAAAATTCTGTGCAGTTAAGACTATCCCGGCTGTTGCGTTAGATTAACCCGGAAATGAAGTAAATGCACTGGAGTTTCGAAGTGCCCGGGTATATGGCATGATATATTAAATATAGCATAGCAAACATTGACACTTGGTAATAAACATTAGATAGAGCATTTATACAGCATGAAATGGAAGAATAATGTTCAAATATCACAGTTATGCAATAATAGCAAGTAATTAAGACAATAGCATCAGGTGCTGCATCATCAATATCGACTTTTTCATGAAAGCGGTTTACAGAAATCTTAATGGACTACAATGTGTCGATGCAGACCAAATTTGTTGGAATAGTTGATCACAAAAATCTTCAATTGAAGTTAGAACCACTTCCAGTCTTAGATACACCCCTTTAAAGGGAGTATATTTAAGTTAGCGTTCATCTCCTTTTTGTCGTATGGTCAGACACGAACAGCAAACACTTCTATAGTTTTGACCCATGTAGAACAAGATGAATGACATGCGCGTTAAGTTTTGTGTTCTGTATTCTTACCACAGAGTCATACAGTACTACATGTCCATCAGAAATCATATTCGGAAATAAATATTTTTATCCGCGAGATGTACAGCGCGACCGTGACATCATTTCGCTGATGTTCTCTAGCCTGGTAATCGATTTCCATAACCTTGGGACCCTGAATTTTTTCCTTCAGAACTAGCCATCCACTTCTTCCGTCGGATCTCCGCGTAGTGAAGTAAGAACTAGAACTACTTGCAACAGTTGAAAATATTACACTCGTTCCGGAAAAACTGGAACGAAACAGAAAATATTTATAGAATCGATTATTCGAATTATTCGACAGAACTCGAAAGGTTTCCGGTTGCTTACCCACTTTCTGATGTTAATTTGAACAGTCTAAAGGGCACATCTAGGTTGGAAGGGAGCGCAATGTAGTGATAAGTTATACTGTGGGCCATCGACAAGCAAACTCTGTCAGTCATCTGGCAAGGAATCCGTTCGCACATGCTAATATGAATGCAAAAGGCGTTTAGTCTTAATTATTGATAGATTCATTCATTGAGAGGTTAGCTTACAGACAGGTGGATACGGTGAACTTATGCCAAACTAGGTTTTACCTCTTTTTGGACATGGTTATCACGCGTGTCTCGTTATAATACTAGCGACCTAAACACGAAATTGCTGGCAACCCCACTCCGTGATTAATGTTGAATTAAATGTCTACCCCTAAATCTCCAGGTACTTTTATACGGCGTTACATCGGTAACACCGACAAGAACAGCAGTAAACCGTTACACTTTGATAGACTCATGATAATACACATTGTAATTCTTTTGTAGTCTTTGTGATATCATGAACAGAAGATACATAGCATCTTTGTAAAGCTTAATTATGTATTTTTTATGTGATAGATTTGCACCAGTCTTTACTTAGCATAGAACCATGGGAGTTTTCGAACCAAATTTGTTACAGCGAAATCCCACAAAACGAAAATTACCGACAACTGTCAATCAAAGTATCAAAAACTTGGACGGTGTACTGGCAGTTTAGACAGGTTCCTATGTTACTGTATTGCACTAGGTGAAGTCTCTGTAGCGTTTGATTGGGATGCAGGGCCGGATTAAGGATTTGATGGACCTGGGGCTATATGGTAGTCAGAGGCCTATATTTCCTTCCCGTTCAATGTACCATAACTAAAATAAAATAAACGGAAAATATACAGAATGTACTCATTGAACACATTCCTACGAAATACAGAGAGAAAAACCCATGACAACTTTAAATTACAACTGCCAGTTGCTCGTAGTAAGTTATCGGTGGGCCTATTTTTTCGGTGGGCCCCCCCCTGCAGCCCCATCAGCCCCCGCCTTAATCCGGCCCT